>JAMPIV010006156.1:185000-278812 GCA_024509875.1 Oreohelix idahoensis | reverse complement strand
GTTCCTCTGTGTTTAATAAAATGTCAATTTTTGAGGGGGCACATAATGGTGAGCTACTCTGGCCACAGAAGCTTATCTTTCGTGATGGCGGCAGGAAAAGACTCCTCTGCTCGATTGCTTCACTGTGTTCTGGAGACATCTCACTGGTCGCTATCTGGACCAAGGAGTATGCTGTCAGCCTCTGGATTCAGCAAAACTCAGACCAGGTGCTGCTTCAATAACTAGGACCACAGTCCCTGAAACAAGAAGGTTGTACCTCCTACTTCAGATCTAATTTATAATCTATTTCCACACTGAAAACAATACAGAACAAACACTGAGTTCAGAGCGGTAGGCCAACTGCTAGCTTCATCTGAAACAATTTACACCAGTATACTCCTCCCTAATGGTTACTACGCCTCTGCAATTCCAGCATTATTTCCTTCTAGTCAATAAGATACGTGTTAGTGTACTATTTGGCAATTCCATGCAGTTTTCTTTTCTCCGACACGTTCGGTTCAGGTTGGAGCACTATCTAGGCCTTGCCTCATGTTCGCTACTGAACCACGCACATATACAGACATAAATTATCAATTTACATTCAATTTTCATTAAAAAGATATCGAATATGTCAAGCTTACCACAATTCATGGAAATAATACACAGATACGTTGACTGGCGATGAATATGACACAAATTCCGATCTGCCTCTGTCCCAGACTTTTATTTAGAAAAATATGATCTGGATCTCAACGCACTGTTTCTTAGTAAGTTTATTTTAAAATGTGGCACTGAACTGACGTTCTTAATTGACTATATTGGCGGGTCTAACCAATCGGGCCATGTTTACACAGCTTTTCAAAAAAAGTACCCTTACTACCGTTTCCCCTAACAACAAAGAATTAGTATTTGTAGTCCGACTAATCGTGTTTAGCCTTACATTTACTTCTATCCAATCAAATAGGATTTTACATGGTGGCCCATTTCCCGTAAAATAGTGGTTTCAAAACATGCCACTGTGCGATTATTTTTTGGTGTTGTCTGACACCCTCACTATTTTCTTTTGGCTATAATTTGTTAATTCCTAGACTATTTGCGCAACACTTAACATATTCTTTGTCAGCAAGTCCTAAGGAACCCAAATATATAAGTTTAATGGGGCTAAGGGGCTGCGTTCAAAATATGCATTTTCTTCTACCTCCCGTTCACTTTGATACGATGTGGTGTCTGGGTACTGTCAGGCTTTCAGACATAAAACAGTATAATGTCATGTTTCCTAATAAGCGTTTTTCAGGTTTTTAAACCTAACTCTCGTAGTTGTAGTGTTTTTTATCACTGTCTATTTGAAAAAAAGTTATTGCTTCTGGCCTTTCGCGCGGAAAGGGTGGCATTAATTGTATATCGCGAAACGCGTGTTAGTGTTGCATGCGTTCCTGCTTTCAGCCCTCCCTCTCTCTATCCTAAGTTCATCTGTCTTTCCGTTTATGTTAACGTAGTGTATAAAATGAAATTAATGGAAGTATTAAATTTAGGTCATTAATCAGCTTGCGTATCTCAAGGTTTTCTTAGAAATGCAGTACACGTTTTATTGTAGAAAGCGTGTAGTGATGCAGTAGGCTTTACTATCAACGTGAAACGTTACAATTTGCAGACGAAGTAGAAAACAAGGGGGATTTTTGTACGCCATTGTGACAGCACGGTACTTTTACCATTTCTCTTTCCTTTTATTGAATTTATGTGTTAGGCTTTACATTTACCTTTTAATTTATATATGTGGATTTAGAATGTTTCACGACAGATAGGTTGGAGTAGAGAAACTACTCACTCCAGAGGCTGATCTTTCTCTTACACTATCACCCCCTCGTGAAAAATCTATTTTCTTACACCTTTATTCTCACGCATTTTCCACTATCACCTCTGCTCAGACCGGACCATAAATATCTATAAACCTATGTTATAAAATTACGACATAATCCCCCAGACATCCAGCCAGCAGAAGAAGAGCTACAAATCAGCTGTGAACGACCAAGTAAAGAAGAAATAAAGAAGGTCATAAAGCTTCTGAAAGATGAAAAAGCAGCTGGTCCAGATTGCATTCCAGCAGAGGCCATTAAAACAGATATTGATACTTCTACAAAGACATACAAACTACTTGGCAAAGTCTGGGAGAGAGAGGAAATACCAGCAGAATGGAAGGAAGGTTATCTGGTGAAGTTGCCTAAGAAGGGAAATTTACAAGAGTGCACAAATTACAGAGGAATAATGTTACTATCAGTGCCAGGAAAAGTATTAAACAGAATCATCCTTGAGAGATTAAAAAAATCCATAGACAAGCAACTGAGAGACGAACAAGCAGGTTTTCGACAAAACAGATCATGTACAGACCAGATAGCCACATTAAGAATAATAGTTGAACAAAGTCTGGAATGGAATTCACCGCTATACATCGGATTCGTGGACTATGAAAAGGCATTTGACAGTGTAGACAGAGAATCGCTTTGGAAATTGATGAAGCATTATGGAGTTCCCATGAAGATCATTAACTTAATAAAGAAGACCTATGAAGACATGACATGCAGAGTTCTTCATGAAGGACAACCTTCAGAACTGTTTAGGATTAGAACGGGATTGAGACAGGGATGCCTCTTGTCTCCATTTCTTTTCTTACTAGCAATAGATTGGGTTATGAAAACATCAACATCACACAACAGAAATGGAATCCAGCGGAATCTGACTAAACAGCTTAATGATCTGGATTTTGCAGATGACTTGGCTCTTCTGTCCCATAACCATAATCAGATGCAAGAGAAAATGAAAATTCTCGATGAGAGGTCACAACAAGTGGGTCTGAAAATACACAGGGAAAAGACAAAGATTATGAGAATAAATGCAAGAAATGATAACAAGGTTGAACTTGAAGAAACACCACTAAAAGATGTAGAATCGTACACATATCTTGGAAGTAATATACACAAAGTTGGAGGGACAGACAGTGATATCAAAATAAGAATACAAAAAGCAAGAGGAGCTTTCATTGCACTGGGAAACATATGGAGAACAAGAGAAATCAAGTTCAACACGAAAATAAGAATCTTCAACTCAAATGTGAAGTCAGTTCTATTGTATGGCTCTGAGACATGGAGAACAACAAAAACAACAACCGAAAAGCTACAGACTTTTATAAACGGGTGCATGCGTAGAATAGAAGGACTGAAATGGTATGACAAAGTCACAAATGTGGAATTGATGACAAGAACCAGACAAGTGCCAGTGGAAAAAGAGTTGAGAAGAAGACGCTGGCGATGGATAGGACACACATTGAGGAAACCTGTTGATAGCATTACAAGGCAGTCCTTGTTCTGGAATCCACAGGTAAAGAGAGGCAGAGGTAGACCAAAAAACACATGCAGAAGAAAACTGGATACAGAGGTGAAAATGATGAGGAAAACATGGAAAGAACTTGAGCGGATGGCACAGGATAGGAAGACTTGGCATGTGTTTGTTGAATACCTATGCTCCTTGGGGAGCTAAAGGGTATTGATACATTTAATCCATATAAGTGCCTATTTTTTGTCCACATGACTGTCGTAAATTTATTTTGAGAGAAAGAGTCTTAGAAATAGTAGTCCGGTTTAGAGTGTAGAATGATGGTGAAAAAGCTCAGTGATAGAAATGTAGAGAGTAAATAGTTGCTTCACAGAGTGCTGGAGGAGAGTAAAGACAGACTTATTTACGACAAATCGTTTCTCTCAATCTACTCTTCAGGCTCACCTGGTCAAACAATTATTTGCCAGTTTCCAGACACACATCTGCGCTCACACCGATTTGGTGCTTCAATCACACAGACGACGTGGATACAAACTATCTTAAACAAATAGGGGGAAAGTTTGGGCTATGGGTATTCCAACACAGGAACAATTAAGTTTATGTTGTTTATTAAAGTTAAAAAACACAATCACTACAATAATCATGTGTTTACAGCAAAAGTTGTCATAAGTACAGAAAAATGCAAATAACAAGGTAGGGAGGGGGTGAAGAAGATTGGTATCGACTAAGCCCGTCTCGCTTATTAGACAAAGATAAACCCAGTCCAAAGATAGATAGTTATCAGGAACATAGGTAAGTTAACCTAACAGTGAAGTTAATTACTCTGAAAGAGGTGTTACAAAATTAGGTATGGGTGGTAGAAAAAATCCTGTTCTTCCCAATTGTTCTTCCTGTGATGGGGTGGGCGAGATGATGATGATGATTATGTTGTGATTGTGATATCACTCTCTTGTCACACTCGCACCGACCCGAACAACAATAAAACTCTTGATTCTAGAGGCAGGTGCTATATTTATTTTTACAGCCCATTCAGTGACAAAGCAAACATTAAACAAATAAACCAGCGAACATCACAAAACCCAACAAAACAAAACAAAACAAAACAAAACAAAACACCCAACAGTGCCCGATGCTAATCTGAAGAAGCAAACAAAGCACAGAATAGTTAAAATCATAATATAATACTGAATGAGAAACACCACGCTCTCACCTGTCAAACTGTCCTACGCCGCCACCTGACACACTCAACTATCACACACACACACACTCATGTGTGTCATCCAATGCGACTAGTAAGGTGTTGTGCGTGGGGCTGGCAATCTCACCATGTAACACAGGTTGCTACGGAAACCACTACTGCAAGAGCACACACTCAGCTATCACACACACACACACACTCATGCATGTCGTCCAAATGAGACTAGTAAGGTGTTGTGCGTGGGGCTGGCAATCTCACCATGTAACACACATTGCTACCGAAACACTACTGCCCTAGCATATGGATACTTAATATGGAGGCAAACCACACTGTTGGCCCCATGCTCCCTCAGGAGCGGAGAAGATAAATATATACCTTGAAGTGAGCCCACGTGCTCTCACAACCATTCCTCACATAACCATAATTAAATAATCATAAAATGGACATAAAATAATATTCAACTATATGTACAACAAATACTCTCAGTAATGAGAATAAGCTACTACCTCGTAACCGATCCACATCAGTATTCGCTACTGCATTCTGAAGCATGTCGTATGTGACGACTGGTGCGCCTGGCAACAAGCGTGTCGTATATGACCACTGGTGCGACTGGGAATCTCATCACATGAAACACATCGTTACCGAAACAAATCACTGCCATAGCATTGGGAATCTCATCACAAGAAACACATCGTTACCGAAACAAATCACTGCCATAGCATATAAATGCTTCATGCAAGCTTCTGTTGGATTCAGCCGCACTAGTGTCGCCCTGTGTCGCCCTGCTCCGCAAGGAGCAAACAGCAACATTTATGTCTCAAATGCGCTTTACGCCCAAGGAGTGGCCTCGCGCTCTCCAGAAATCTAAATGACTATTCTCACCTCACAGTAACCCATTAAATATATACAGTAGAATTATCAATAAACGTGAAATACACTAAATTACTCTTACATAAAGAATACAATATAATTATTCTCGACTTAAGCCAAACTGGGACTAAATACACAACGTGCCACATGGCGTCACATTTACCAAGAAAACTCTCTCTTTCCTTTACTGGGGAACATTATCTTTATCTGCTTCCCACCCCCGTCTCAATTCACACAATATAAAACTGCGTAACATTAAGTGATAACTAAGAGTGTTACCGCAGACCCCTCGCGCCGCTTTTATACAATCACCACGTGGCTCTCCCTGTTGCCATCTTCCCAACTAGTTAATATTATCTAAATTGCAGTTTCTGATAACATTTCTGTCCAGTTTCATGTATAAAACACTCTCCTACTAAATTTGCCCGGTCTGATGGATGAAATACTTGATACTAAATTCTCACATCTGGATTTAGGCTTTGCGTGCCTAATAAAACCTATCAAACATTATCTTCACTCATCTATCATTTCAAGACTAAATTATAATGTCCTAAAAAGACATTTCCTTTGGAAACACATCTATCTATATCACTCAACATTAAAATAGCCACATCGATATTATTTCCGAATTAAATAAAACTAATTCTAATTTAAATTAACTCACGTGCTCAAGGCATTTACAGCTTGGCTCTGTCGTCTGTTCTCTCTGGCGGCTGTGGCAAAATAGGCCTGCTTGTAGTTCGCTATCTCTTTTTATAGGCACTAGGCTAATCACTCAACTACTGCGCGCTGGGCGTATTAATCTTGGCTACTTAAATATCACACGCGATTATCGCTTAGGAATAGCGAAAACACAAATAAAACCTACAGCTATTTAATATAACACAATTCTACACCACAACTTAATTTAAAGGCATTATTGTGGCCTCATTACATATCTTCTACTTCAAACTTTTCACAACCCAGAATGCTTCGCGCACATTGAAAATAATCTGCCCAAAAACCGGTAGGGGGCGGGCGTCTCCTTTTCGGCCCCATCACACATCTCCCTCCTGATTTTGTTGTCGTCCCGACAACATCACTACCTCTGGCGCTTCAGTCGACATCTCTTAGATCGTTGGTGCTGCGTTTGATTATTTCTCAGCGGCGATGTTTTGGGCTCAGATTCTGTATTCGGTACAACTCGGCTGGGGACCCCCTTGGTCGTTATGTCCCCAGTTGTACGTTGTCGGGCTGGCAGTTGCTGTGGTCTAGAAGACTCGCACACCTGTGGCGCATCGCTGCCTGCCCGTGACGTCTGCCTGTCAGTGCTTGTAGCTGTCGAATCTGTAGGGGGATTGCTCCTGACGTGCTTGACACTCGTTTTGCGTGGACGGTGGCCAACATTCCCCACTATCTGCTTTTGATGTGTCTCCTCCTCTGAACCTTGACTTGCACTCCCTCCTCTCTGCTTAAGACGAGTTTCCTCCCCTAACCGACTACCAATCTTCTCGGCGCCCTTAGGGTGACAGTTGTCACGGTCATCTCTTGGCTTGCACCCGGAAGGAAACCTGGTTGTGGTAGCACGTCTCGGGAAAGAGCTCTTTGAGGGACAGGCGGCTATCAAATGTTCTGGGGATTTGCATCCAAAACATCTCTTCGGAAGCGGGCCTTGAGGGCACTTGGCTGCCATGTGGTCTGGCAGGTCTCCACAATTGTAGCATCTTATCTTTCTGGGCTTCCTCTGTGCCATGGGTCGCTTTCTGCTGCCCTTACACTCTTGACCGCCAATGCCGCATACATAAATTGCTTCCATGCCCTGGACCGATGGTTTGCTGTCAAACTCTACTCGTTCATTCTTCGCCAGACTCCGGAATCCCTTTCTGTAGATCTTGGTCTGATGTACGAATACATCAATACCTCCATCATCTGGCGTGATGAACCCCCATCCCCTGTGGACACTATACCACTTGCACATCCCTTTTCGCCTTGACGGTGCCACTGCTTTTATTGGTGCTGTCAGCTCACAGCTTCCCTTGACGACAGCCTGACTCTCACATACAAGAAGGGCTAGTTGCGGTTCCTGTGGGCACACCTCCTCGTCTTGCGTTGGCTGTTCCCGCAGACACACCTCCTCGTCTTGCGTTGGCTGTTCCCGCGGACACACCTCCTCGTTGTGCTTTGGCTGCTTCCGCGGTTGGCTTGGTGCTTTTTTTCTCTGCACCTCCTCTTGTGCTGGCGAACTGGCCTCTGACATCTGTGCTATCTGGGACTTTAGGAAGGATAATTCTGCTCTGAGTGCCTCCTCCTCCTTCTTAACTTCTGCACTTGCTATCTGGACCAGTGTCTCAGGCTTTTTACTTTCACCATAAACAGCATATTCCCAAGGGAAATTCCTGTTCACCTCACTGACTTGTGGTTGCTCGCTGTAGGCTTTTTTGACAATTTCCAGTAACTTCTCAGGGCTGGCCTTGGCTCCACAAGGTATCCGTAATTCTCTAGATACCCATTGTGTCACGTTGTTCCATATCATGTCTAACTTGTCTTCTGCACAAAAAGGCGCCACCTTCCACGCGGCTTCCCCATCTCCCACAAACTCTTGCCAAGTGGGCCTCCCCTCGCCACTAAATAACCTTATCTCTGGCTCCTCCACGTACAGTACCTTCATATGCGCATTAGCCATCTTGCTGCACGACTGCACTGCTGGGTGTTTACAATATTTGTTCGCTTGCTGTTTGCTCAGTGTCACTGTCTGCCTGATCCTGTCGACGACGCCAATTGTGATGGGGTGGGCGAGATGATGATGATGATTATGTTGTGATTGTGATATCACTCTCTTGTCACACTCGTACCGACCCGAACAACAATAAAACTCTTGATTCTAGAGGCAGGGGCTATATTTATTTTTACAGCCCATTCAGTGACAAAGCAAACATTAAACAAATAAACCAGCGAACATCACAAAACCCAACAAAACAAAACAAAACAAAACAAAACAAAACACCCAACAGTGCCCGATGCTAATCTGAAGAAGCAAACAAAGCACAGAATAGTTAAAATCATAATATAATACTGAATGAGAAACACCACGCTCTCACCTGTCAAACTGTCCTACGCCGCCACCTGACACACTCAACTATCACACACACACACACACTCATGTGTGTCATCCAATGCGACTAGTAAGGTGTTGTGCGTGGGGCTGGCAATCTCACCATGTAACACAGGTTGCTACGGAAACCACTACTGCAAGAGCACACACTCAGCTATCACACACACACACACACACACACACTCATGCATGTCGTTCAAATGAGACTAGTAAGGTGTTGTGCGTGGGGCTGGCAATCTCACCATGTAACACACATTGCTACCGAAACGCTACTGCCCTAGCATATGGATACTTAATATGGAGGCAAACCACACTGTTGGCCCCATGCTCCCTCAGGAGCGAAGAAGAGAAATATATACCTTGAAGTGAGCCCACGTGCTCTCACAACCATTCCTCACATAACCATAATTAAATAATCATAAAATGGACATAAAATAATATTCAACTATATGTACAACAAATACTCTCAGTAATGAGAATAAGCTACTACCTCGTAACCGATCCACATCAGTATTCGCTACTGCATTCTGAAGCATGTCGTATGTGACGACTGGTGCGCCTGGCAACAAGCGTGTCGTATATGACCACTGGTGCGACTGGGAATCTCATCACATGAAACACATCGTTACCGAAACAAATCACTGCCATAGCATTGGGAATCTCATCACATGAAACACATCGTTACCGAAACAAATCACTGCCATAGCATATAAATGCTTCATGCAGGCTTCTGTTGGATTCAGCCGCACTAGTGTCGCCCTGTGTCGCCCTGCTCCGCAAGGAGCAAACAGCAACATTTATGTCTCAAATGCGCTTTACGCCCAAGGAGTGGTCTTGCGCTCTCCAGAAATCTAAATGACTATTCTCACCTCACAGTAACCCATTAAATATATACAGTAGAATTATCAATAAACGTGAAATACACTAAATTACTCTTACATAAAGAATACAATATAATTATTCTCGACTTAAGCCAAACTGGGACTAAATACACAACGTGCCACATGGCGTCACATTTACCAAGAAAACTCTCTCTTTCCTTTACTGGGGAACATTATCTTTATCTGCTTCCCACCCCCGTCTCAATTCACACAATATAAAACTGCGTAACATTAAGTGATAACTAAGAGTGTTACCGCAGACCCCTCGCGCCGCTTTTATACAATCACCACGTGGCTCTCCCTGTTGCCATCTTCCCAACTAGTTAATATTATCTAAATTGCAGTTTCTGATAACATTTCTGTCCAGTTTCATGTATAAAACACTCTCCTACTAAATTTGCCCGGTCTGATGGATGAAATACTTGATACTAAATTCTCACATCTGGATTTAGGCTTTGCGTGCCTAATAAAACCTATCAAACATTATCTTCACTCATCTATCATTTCAAGACTAAATTATAATGTCCTAAAAAGACATTTCCTTTGGAAACACATCTATCTATATCACTCAACATTAAAATAGCCACATCGATATTATTTCCGAATTAAATAAAACTAATTCTAATTTAAATTAACTCACGTGCTCAAGGCATTTACAGCTTGGCTCTGTCGTCTGTTCTCTCTGGCGGCTGTGGCAAAATAGGCCCGCTTGTAGTTCGCTATCTCTTTTTATAGGCACTAGGCTAATCACTCAACTACTGCGCGCTGGGCGTATTAATCTTGGCTACTTAAATATCACACGCGATTATCGCTTAGGAATAGCGAAAACACAAATAAAACCTACAGCTATTTAATATAACACAATTCTACACCACAACTTAATTTAAAGGCATTATTGTGGCCTCATTACATATCTTCTACTTCAGACTTTTCACAACCCAGAATGCTTCGCGCACATCGAAAATAATCTGCCCAAAAACAGGTAGGGGGCGGGCGTCTCCTTTTCAGCCCCATCACACACCCTTTACTAAGCAAAATGAAAAGGAGGGGGGTTTTAAACAGAGTTTATCAACTATCCCACTTGAAGGAACAATGCAGGGTATACAGAAAAATATATTACCAGGTAAGTAAGTTAACAAAATGGTTACAAAAAAAAAGAGATTAAATTTCCTGTCATTCATACACGCGCGTGAGGATCCACACTCAAATATTCACACACTTACCGATTGCAGCATCAGACAATCCAATAGAATTATATAAACAGCAATTACACTCTAGATACATGAAAAGGTCTGGTACTTCCGTGTTCCGCCCCAGATGTTGCGAGGTGTGCTGATAGCAACTATTCTCACTTATCGCCGGACTTGAAGCCTAAGAGTTATTGTGTTTTATTATATAAAAAGGAGTCTATGGGATGGCACTGACACAGTTCGACACAAGGGTGAAAATGAAGTGGTCTCTTTAATCTTCCGCTATGGTAAAATACCTTCAATGCGTGATGATAGTAACTGACCGGTAAGTTTATTAATCCAGTGAGGAAAAACTTAAGCCGTCACAGTTCAGGAAAATATGTACTCTCTCACAGTAGGGCAGTAAATCAAGTATCGCTACTGGCACGGTTCAACTTCCAGTTTATCTTACAGATTTGGAATGTTAATATGATGATTGTTCTTTAAATAGTCTTGGGTAGGCTTTCTTTCATGTAATTATGATAGCTAGGTCGCATCGAACCGCCACAAGATTAAATTTAAAAAATGTTTCATCAATATGTCTGGAAGTTATCAAGAGGATTTCTTTATTGCCGGGATTGCAAACGTTACGATCACTCTGAATGAAAGAAAAAGAAACATGTAATATACCGAAAAATCAAATAACATTCTAAAGCGCGATGAATTTCCCGTTAAGACTATTCATAGATATATATATATTCGCGTATTTAATTATGTATTTAATAAAACACTGCGCGAGTTCTAATGGTTAATACACACATATATAAATATTGGACTTAACTAAATTTATTAATTATAAATTCCTTCGCGACTTTAAAAGTTAATTTAAAGCATTACAGCCTCTATTATCTTTTGGAAATAATATAGCAGATATATCATTACATTTATAACTGGAACTATTGAGATGGTTTAATTTAATAGATTTAAATTAACACAAAATCCAGTGAAATAGAATGAATTAACTAGACCACTGATCACTTTACACAATATATATTTTACCGTTTTGCACAGAAATAGAATTCACTGCAACTATATATATAAAAATCCAGGGGAAAATCTATAACAAGATTTCAAATATAGCTAGTGCTTCTGTAAAGGTCTGGCCAACGAGTGATAAAGTGTATTTCTACGTGGTCTGTATATATCTAACTCAAATGCAAGATGGGTGGGACATGAGAATTTCTGACACCTTTTTAGATCTCAGGACACTTTTGGGGTTCTGACCGCCAGACTAAAGAGAGATGCCGTCCCTGGTCTTCGTATCTCCGCTCGCTGCTGCGATCGGTTCCGTGTTTAACACCGAGATGCAAAATACCTGTAGGAACTTGCGTCGCTCGTTTCAGGGACCACTACTGTCTTTGATCGTGACGCTAGTCTTTCCTGAAATCCCCCAGTCTGTGTCTTTGATCGTGGTTGCTGCTATCTGTTGATTCTGGCGCCGCCCCCTCTGGGCCAAGTTAATGAAAATACTGCATATGATTGCTCAAGAGATGTCCATGGGCGTGATTTAATCTCTCCTTAAATCAATGCGATGACCAGAATGAACGGTAGATAAACTGTCCACATATTAATCAGCAAACGTGTTTGCCCTCTGTGTGGAACGGTTGCATAGCTAATGAGTCCAGGTGAAAAGAAAAAGCCCGTTTGACGAAAGGTTACAATATTTGGGGGCACTGATGTTATCCAAGGGGTCGTTACGAAGGGTCGTACCATATCATCCAACACTTCAGGGTCACCTCAGGGTCAATGAGTTCGTCTGTCACAATGACTATTTAAAAAAAAAAAACTAAAATCGGAGTCGGGCGTCGGACTTCTAAAATTTAGCGAGTCGGAGTCGGAACATTTTTTGGCCGACTCCTCAACCCTGCGCTGTAATGCTTGCACAGAAGCATCTTATTGAGCTGTTCAATCTGCAGTGTTGTACTTCAAGGGGCTGATTACCCGAAGATGTTTCTTTTGTTCCAACAGCCAAGTTACAAGCGCTCACCTCGACATTTAACAGTTCACGTAAAAGGGTGGTCACAATGATCTGCTTAGCGTTAGGATGTCAGCAACTCTTTCTCAGGTACCTAAGTTTTTACTTTCTACTTTTTAATTTTACTTCTTAGTTTGTGTGTTTGTTTCGTTTATTTCTATTCCGAAAGAATTCATCCGTGTCTGTTTTCATCACTTTTATTTTCCAGTTTACTCCTTACTGAGAACGGGACAACCACTGTGCTAGTTCCAAGTACAACCTCATATTAATAGCCTCTTACGACATGCCAGAGAGAGATTCCTTCTTTTCTTCTTCAGAGCCTCCCGGGACATAAACGGTGTAAGTGCTCTTGCAGAAGTGATTCCTGTAGCAGTATTTTGTGATGAGGTTCTCAGTTCCTTACACAATTTCATATTAGTAGCCTCTTACGACATGCCTGAGAAAGATGTAGTTCTATACTCGTATAATGGAAACAATACAATTTTAAAACACGGTTGCATTCCTCAGCTGTGACCAACGTACACACGGCGAGAATTATGTTATTTTAGATTCAATTTAAAAGTTCTTTAATGATAACATTTCATGTGAAAGTGGGCAACCATCTTATCATCTTGATCATTATGTGTCAAACCGTTCAAATACAATTCACTTTGGTATGTTATTGCCTCATGCACATCAATTTTTACACAATTTTTCTTTGTCGAGCGCTGCTAATTTCGTGAAAGAATTAAAAAAAAAAAAAAACCAAAGTATTTGTTTTATATAACACCCACGCCGCGCAAGTTGCACACCGTGTACTTTTTTTTCTGGCGCGAGTTACTATTTTGAGTGAGACCAACCAACGTAACATACATCGGTAATTATGTTAGTTAGGATTATATTTATTGAGAACTATCGTATCCTTTTGGAAGCTTGAAATTGTTGATTCATTGTTTTCACATTGCATTCTATAATTATACTAGTGTAAAAGCCCGTCATAAGACGAGTTAAATTCAAAAGCACCAATACCTAACGGCAATTTTACTTATTCAAAAATATTTAAAAAAAAACAATGTCCATCACCACAATACACAAACTACGTAGCAGCAGCGAGGATCCCAATATGTGTATACGGGATCACAAATTTTATAAATATATTTTTGTGCACACCGTCATTTGCGCATTCTTCATTGGTAAGTGTTGCTATTTTCGGAAGAGTACATATAAGGGAAACAATACAATTGATGTCTAACTTTCAACGAAAGTTGCACCCCTTAGCGTTACGCACTGACAGAAAAAGCTGGGATTTTATATATTGGATGGTTCCTAAATGGAACCACTGCTTTCACATTGCATCTGTTTGCGTCCACATGCATGCCAACAACATGGATGTACAGGCCTCTCTCTCTCTCTCTTTCTTTCTCTCTTTCTTCAATCGCGCCAAGAAACAAAGATCAGCACTGATTGTATTGGCAATCAGCTGATGCTTTCAACTTTGGTTTACGTCTGCCATGTCAGTCTGGTAACCTCCTCTCCAGCACACCTTTGTTTTTCTGTTTGCCACAGGTAAGTAACGCTTTGATGACGTCATAAAAGGTTTTTGAAGAGAGTGGACTATACACTATGTTCTACAGAGGTTGTTCTTCACCACAGTTTCTATTTTCTTCTTCTTAAATCTATTCTCCCAGCTTCATTGTGTGTTTTTAATACGGATGTCAGTGTTGCGTTTTAAAATGTGTTTTGACCATTCATTTTAACTTTTTGATTACTTCAAGGAACATAACACTGCAAAACATTGTTGCATTGTTAGCACCTTGCTTTTTGCACGTGCGAGATAGGCCTAAAAAGAGTTTCACTTCAAACAAATTTTACCTGACTATCCCATAAGAAATACACTTGCATATATTTACCCTGATGCCCAGCCATTCTTCCTTGAGAATTTGAGCGTAGCTAGTTACAGATTGTGCCTTTCTAAAGATCAAACAAATGCCTGTCTTGAAATACTAAATATGTCTTGGGGCGTACTTTTAGGGGAGACGAAAACAGTGCTCACCATACAGTTTTAAGATGTCAATGCTCTGATGTTCATAAAAAAACACCTTCTTTCACCAACAGTATTTTTATAAGCCCCTCGTGCCACCAAAATCTACATCCGTGTTCTCCCAACAGTTACCAAGAGGAACGAAGGGTACAGAAACGGGCATGTGTGCCTTCTTCAATTACTATGCCTGGTGGTGAAGACGATCATGCATCTCCACAACTGTTTGTCGTCAGTACTGTTTATCCATTCTGTTGTTTTTTTTTTTTTCGTGCTGTCAGACTGTCTTGTATCATCTCTTTTTGTCGTCCTCATTATCCTTTTACTACAACCTTTTCTGTTGTCACGATATATTCTATTTTTCGTCTTCTCATACATGCTTAAGGAAATTGAACTTTTTATTTCAAACTCGAGGAATATGTGTTTAACGCAAGATTTTAGAATTCTGTGGCTAACGACGAGTAATCCCGAAAAGACCCATGTTTCTATTAAATCGTTAACTTAAGCAGTACTACAGTACAAGGTCTTTTATGTCTGGACACACGCCCTGATAATCGACGAACCTTTTGTCTAGGTTGAACTCCTATTTAAAATAAATAAATAAATGTTTTCACCAAACATACTTTCTTTTACATTTAACAATTGTTAATGATAACAATAATCGACCTCATTACCCTTCAGCTACCCACAGATCATAGGGTTTCCTTAACATTACGCCACGTCCACCTGTCTCGTGTCAGCAGGTCAATGTCTGTCCATTATTTCCTCATCTAGATCATTTCTGTTCCAGTTTTTGTTGCCATGTGTTTTTGAGTTTCCTTTACCTTTCTTACATTGGAGTTTCCGGAACAAGGGCTGACTTGTAATGCTATCAAAAGGTTTTTTCATGCATTCCCTTTCCATCGCCAGTGTCTTCTTTTCATCTTGTTCCATTAGCACTTGTCTGGTTCATGTCATCAGTTCCACATTAGTAATCTTGTCATGAGTTCCACATTATTAATATTGTCATCAGTTCTACATTAGTAATCTTGTCATCAGTTCCACATTGGTGATCTTGTCAGCAGTTCCACATTGGTGATCTTGTCATCAGTTCCACATTAGTAATCTTGTCATCAGTTCCCTATTAGTAATCTTGTCATAAGTTCCACATTGGTGATCTAGTCATCAGTTTCACATTAGTAATCTTGTCATCAGTTTCACATTGGTGATCTTGTCATCAGTTCCACATTGGTGATCTTATCATCAGTTTCACATTGGTGATCTTGTCATCAGTTCAACATTGGTGATCTTGTCATCAGATCCACATTAGTAATCTTGTCATCAGTTCCACATTGGTGATCTTGTCATCAGTTCTACATTGGTGATCTTTTCATCAGTTCCACATTGGTGATCTTGTCATCAGTTCCACATTAGTAATCTTGTCATCAGTTCCACATTAGTAACTTGTCATAAGTTCCGCATTGGTGATCTAGTCATCAGTTCCACATAAGTAATCTTGTCATCAGTTCCACATAGGTGATCTTGTCATCAGTTCCACATTGGTGATCTTGTCATCAGTTCCACATTGGTGATCTTGTCATCAGTTCCACATTGGTGATCTTGTCATCAGTTCCACATTAGTAATCTTGTCATCAGTTTCACATTGGTGATCTTGTCATCAGTTCCACATTGGTGATCTTATCATCAGTTTCACATTGGTGATCTTGTCATCAGTTCCACATTGGTGATCTTGTCATCAGATCCACATTAGTAATCTTGTCATCAGTTCCACATTGGTGATCTTGTCATCAGTTCTACATTGGTGATCTTTTCATCAGTTCCACATTGGTGATCTTGTCATCAGTTCCACATTAGTAATCTTGTCATCAGTTCCACATTAGTAATCTTGTCATAAGTTCCGCATTGGTGATCTAGTCATCAGTTCCACATAAGTAATCTTGTCATCAGTTCCACATAGGTGATCTTGTCATCAGTTCCACATTGGTGATCTTGTCATCAGTTCCACATTGGTGATCTTGTCATCAGTTCCACATTGGTGATCTTGTCATCAGTTCCACATTAGTAATCTTGTCATCAGTTCCACATTGCTGATCTTGCTGTATCCCTTCAATCCTGCTATTCCGTACAAGTACACACTTCTGAAATAATGTAAGTTCCTGGTTGCTGTTTTTTTTCTGTTGTTAATAAACATTGAATAGAAATATAGTATATATTGTCAAAAGACAATAATGAGACGTATGCGTGCATTCCTAACAAAACGAGATGAAAATTCGTTTATTTATTTTTCTTGTCTTTCGTCTCTACTATCCTAAATGTTGCTTTGTTCATGTGGCAGAGATTTATGATTAATAAATTTCTATATCTTTTCTTTATTCTATACCTGTCTTTTACCTTTCTTTCGCTCTTTTACCTTTTTTCGCATACGCTTGATTGTTAACGAATACTCTCCAATTCAAACCTTTGTCTTTCCTTTCTTATTTAGCAACGCTTTTTATTGCTGTTAAGCTAAGTTCTTTGATGAGAGATCGAATCATGTTAATTCGTTCTCGACAGGGATAAGAAGGAAGACTATCGTCTATCACTTTTCTCTGATCTGTTCGCCTATAGTTAATTATTCTCGGTGAAAGATTTGAGATGAAAGACATTGATCGCTGGGAAAGGCCATATGAAGCAGAATGTGTAAAACACACACTGGAAGTTTTATTGCCGATGTCTGATCAGATCGAGAGAAGTTACTGTAGGTTTCGGTTTCTGTGTGAGAAATCCCTCTGATTCGTAGAATGAGTAAGGAAATATGTAAATCTGGACGTAGGTGCTAACATCTGGTAAATGAGTCTGTTCGGGTTATAGACGTAACCTTCCTTTGATTTCAGAGAGATATATACTCCAGAATTCTAACTTAATTTATCCAGTACCGCCAGAAAGACTAGAACCATCTAGCTTTCGATTCCTAAGATCTCTGTTAATAGAAGTATCATTTAGTTGGTCGATTGGAGATAGTTTTACTTGTGCGCTAGTGGTAAATATATATATCTAGTAGTGTTGAGTGATTTAAGTGGTAGATCGCCTATTTCATTTTCACTAGTTTAATTTCTGTGCAGAGTAATTAAATGATAAATCAGTTAATTTCTCTAGTTTATTGTGTTACAGTGGGTAGCAAAAACAATTATAATTTCTAGCTAAAAACTCATTCAGCTATAAATAAATTTAATTAAATTGCTAGTAACCAGTCAGGGAATATTTTAGCAAACCGGTAAATGCACTGATTCATCATTGAGTATTGACGAGATACGTATGTATTTCTAATTCATGATGATTGTTTTTTTAAATGACTAGAATTTATTTCACGGGAGTTTAAACGATGAGACAAGCTCTAAGCTAATAGTTTCTGATTTAAGTTAAATAACCGAAGTGAATATTATATTTTACGCGAGGGTAGGAGGTGTGTATAATATTATGATTTAGTATTCTGTATGTTTCTTTTTCTTTATACTGCATTTGGGTCAAGCCCAAAATTTACCAGCGGTTTTTCAGTATATATGAGAATAACCTAGAAGAAACATTTTGTACTTAAAAGTGGGTTTACCAGTTAAAACCTGTCTGGCATTGTGTTTGCATCCAGAAGGAGACATAGTACCCATCTCACAAACTTTAAAACTAAATGCAGTAACTGGGCCTATCGAGCCAGATTATATGTCTTTCCTAAATCTCATGTACATTCAGCCCCTGTGGCGAGAAAAATTACAAACAGTAACATTTCCGACGTTTGACTAATTGTGGTGTGACCAAGAATTTTTACATTTGGGAGAAGTTACCAACCTGTCATTTCATAAGTATTGGAAACCTCGAGATTCTGACATTGTGAGCCCATTTAAACTTTCTTACCTGAACTGATTCAAGTGACATTAACAGTAATCTGAAAATATAGTTATAAAGTGAACGCTCCCCGGAACATTGGATGAAACCTGTATCTGCAGAGCTGGGATTCTCCTTATCAAAGAATACAGATTCACTTTAGAGGTGTGTCCTAAAGTTTGCGTCAGAAGGTGAAAAAACATCACGTTTGTAGGTAAGAAAGTACGTCAGGGGCCCCTGCTGAATGAATTGAGAGAAAGCAGATCGAGTGATTCTTTCATTTTTATATTCATGCACTCACTTTGTATTTTCTTTATGCAAGTTTGTTGCTATTGGTGTTTTCCTCTTAGAATAGATTAATATATCAATTCTGTTCTCAACCATAGAGGGAAATCCTAGACCATAGTGTATAAATCTGTGACTCTTTGGGGCTATAACTTTTCTGCTAACGGGATCGTGGGCTCAACAGAGGGGGAAAGGATTACACTTATGGGTCTATTCTTTTAGTAATTCATTAACTTATGTGTATGTATATTTATATGTGATTGATATTCAAATTTATGATTTGTGGTGAATTTTCTTATGATAAATAAAATTTACATAAACTTATTCAAGTGTGTCGGTCAGCTCGTCCCAAAATATCTATATTCCCTTGTTATAGTTTTCACGTCTGTGCGTCTAACTGTCGTCACTTATGTGTGTGTGTGTATGTGAGTGGTGCTATATATATATATATTAATATATATTCTATTAGACTGTCTGACTAACTAAGTTCTGTTGTAGAGATAGGCTGAAAGAGAGAGGCGTCTCGATTTCAGGGACAGATTCTAACTAGTTTCCACCATCTCACTCGTGAAAATCTATTTTCTTTACATTACCTCTCACTGAGCTATCACCTGTTCTAATCTATTCAGAAGGGACCAATCTATGTCTTAACTCCCCTATCAAAAATCTACGACAGTTCATACCTAGTTTTTTTTTATCTCTTCGAACACCTTCTTACGTGCTAATTTCCATCATCACAACTCTATTTGTAGGCGTAACCATACCCCCATTAACTTTGGTTTGGTTCTAAGGCACACGGGCTACTCCATCAGTGCTCCGATCTCCTCCATTAGATCACACAAGGAGGATCTCAGCACAGTGCATGAACTCCGTAGCACCGGCGAGAATCCCAATGTGTGTATATAGGAATCACACATTCTATAAATATTTTTGTGGTAGGTAGGTTTCTAATTTTTAAATTTTGCTAGGACAGCGGCCTGATAGGCCTACTCTTTACGATTTCCAACTGCCGTGGGATTTTTAACGTGCGCAACTTGCACACGGGACCTCCTATTTTGTCTCCCTTATCCGACAAGGCTAGGCATTCGATCTCACGATTATCGAAAGCAAACACTACGGTAGTCAGTCGGCCACTTGTGATCCCACGAAAATACATTTTGATAAATCGTTTTCGTAAAGTTGTTGTGTAATAAAGAGTGAAACGTGTCAATTGTTACTAGTTATTCCGTGACCAGTTTAATCAAGTAGTTAGGTTAAGAATGGTAAATGGAGACAGCTTTCATGTACTTTTGTGTTCGTTTTCCGGCAGCCCATCAACTGTAATCCCAAGTGAACGTCTGTTTTGTAGCGTAGAATAGGAAACACTCTAACACTCTGGTAGTTGCTAACTGACATTTCCTGAGACAATGGCCTTTTTGAAAGGTAACGCGTCGTTTATGCAGTGCTATGTAATTACAGCATTAACATTTAGACTTTTCTTTGTAACGTAGCTTTTATTATTAAACAACTCTTGATATAATTTATACATTTTATTTATTAACGGAAACCGTCTATGAGCAAATCTTACTGACTGAAAAAATATAGGTAAAAATCTAGATATTAACTGAACCCTTCTGGTAGAATACCACCTGGCGTTAATTTGGGGTGCCCCATGTAGTTCCTGGGGCAGTCTTAATGATAAAGGAACAATAGGACTACTGGGTCCTGGGACAACCACGGACACAAGACAATTAATTTGAGGGTGTGCATGAGGATGGCAACGGCATCATGTAAATCACACTGCTACAGAAACCGCCGCTGCAAAATTATGTGAATGCTTGGTGTAGGCACACCAACATATATATATATATATATATATATATATATATATATCTATATATATATATATATATATATATATATATATATATATATATATATATATATATATATATATATATATATATATATATATATATATACATATGGAATGTAGAACATCCAGGGCACACACAGAATGATGCTTTCTACCCGCTCCACAGAAGAGAACAAGTGGTAATCTTCAGACTCCGCACTGGCCACAACAGATTGAGATACCATCTATTCAACAAGCTCAAGATAGGAACTACCGATCAGTGTAACTGTGGCACTGATAAAATGACTGCTGAACATCTGCTTCAAAGTTGCCCCTTATATGTGGTACAGAGAAAGTGCATATGGCCGACGCCAGATCCTTTCGTGGAAAAGCTTTACGGGGATTCAAATAGCCTCAAATTGACTACTGCTTTCTTTGAGAACATTCAAGTGGACGTCTGAGAGTGTACGAAGAAGAAGAAGAAGATATATATATATATATATATATATATATATATATATATATATATATATATATATATATATATATATATATATATATATATATATATATAATGTTAAAGAGTTAATTCTGATACTGCACTCTTATGTATTAAATGTGTTATTTTAGAACAAATGTAGCAACTGAATTATGCTAATAGTGCATGTGTGGCCAAGCAAAAAAATGTATAATGTTATTTCGCAGTAAAATTATTTCCTGAGATTAAAAAATAAAATATTGAACAATAACAATAATATCAAAATATAATTAACAGTAACACTGAAGAGTGAAAACTGTAGAGAAATATAAAATACATTTCTACCGACATCGTTTATAGCTCTTTGCACACACACTCACACACGCACTCATGCACACAGATACACACACAATTAAAACCGGCATCTGTCAAAACATTTTACACGAAAATCAACTATGACGTAGTCCTATAAATTTAACGTGTAGACTAATGTAGAAATATTAAAAGAATTAAAACTAACATTTCTTGCATTAGAAAATTAGATCTGAGTTCTCGACTACGCATTATCTCTGTGCTTTCTGTGAAAACAATTTATCGACAATTAGATTCGTCTGCCTAGGTATTATATTTTTAAACGAGCATTCATAGCTTCGGTAAATGTTAAAACGCATTATTGCATGGAATAGCAGATTAGCCGTAATGAAATAGTCAGGACTTTGTGTATGAAAAAGTCAAACTAACCGTCTTCGTGCTCCGTGTTTGTGCTGTCAAAAGAAAATATTCGAGAGATCATGCACCCTGTTTATACGTTCGTCTGAAAGTTATCGTTAGATCACGCACCCTGTTCGTAAGTTCATCTGAAAGTTATCGTTAGATCACGCTTCCTGTTTGTAAGTTCATCTGAAAGTTATCGTTAGATCACGCTTCCTGTTTGTAAGTTCATCTGAAAGTTATCGTTAGACCACGCTTCCTGTTTGTAAGTTCATCTGAGATTTATCGTTAGACCACGCTTCCTGTTTGTACGTTCATTTGAAAGTTATCGTTAGATCCCGCTTCCTGTTTGTAAGTTCATCTGAGAGTTATCGTTAGACCACGCTTCCTGTTTGTACGTTCATTTGAAAGTTATCGTTAGATCCCGCTTCCTGTTTGTAAGTTCATCTGAAAGTTATCGTTAGATCACGCTTCCTGTTTGTAAGTTCATCTGAAAGTTATCGTTAGACCACGCTTCCTGTTTGTACGTTCATTTGAAAGTTATCGTTATATCCCGCTTCCTGTTTGTACGTTCATTTGAAAGTTATCGTTAGACCACGCTTCCTGTTTGTACGTTCATTTGAAAGTTATCGTTAGATCCCGCTTCCTGTTTGTACGTTCATTTGAAAGTTATCGTTAGATCCCGCTTCCTGTTTGTACGTTCATTTGAAAGTTATCGTTAGACCACGCTTCCTGTTTGTACGTTCATTTGAAAGTTATCGTTAGATCCCGCTTCCTGTTTGTAAGGTCGTCGAAACTTATTCGTGAGCACGTACAATAAGGTCATCTTAAAGTATTCGTTAGACCACGATTCTTTTCTGTAAGGTAATCTGAAAATATTCGTGAGATCACGTTTCCTGTTTGTAAAGTCATCTGAAAATATTCTTTAGACCACGCTTCCTGTCTGTAAGGTCATTATATTGTCGTAATTTTTGTCTGCGAGAGTTCTGATGAATATTGGTCCCTTTAGAGCAGTGGTGGCCAAGCTAAGGTTAGCCGAGGGCCAGATTATGGTAAAGGGTAACACCAGAGGGCCAGACCGATAAAATTCTTAAAAAATAACGTTCTGATATTTAGTTTTACATATACGGTATAATGAACCACGTACAGAAAGCAACGGCAAACTACTGTACTGCTCATCTGCCAAGACATGTATACCAGTCTTCGGACTGAAATTACTGTAAAAAAAAAAAAAAAAAGGAATCTGTTGTTTTAATTTGTTTTGTAATTTGTAATATAACATGTAATTATTTATTTCAAACATACGTTTATGTGTGATGCGTGATGCCATATGATGATGAATGGTATCCGCATGTCTGGTTTTGTGTGGTGTGCAGATGTGTTCAGTCAAAACAATGTTCATACAAAAATAACAGGGCAATCCACATAGGACGTCAGTAAACTCACGACGTATAAAGTCAATGATTCTTGTAACAGCCGTTGACGTTTTTNTNCNNTNTNTATTGTGGNCNCCACAGTGACAAAATGGTTACGCGAATATGTAGGCACATCAAACAGTCATTATCACAGCAACATTCAATACAGCAATAGACGGTAGACAGCATTACAATGATGAGTCAGATGCATGTTATATTTCAAAGTGCTGTAAATGTAGTCAGGTGAAAAACTCCATCCTTTTCTATAACAGCCAGGAGATAACCAGATGTATGAGATCAGTTCACTCTCCTTAATCTGACTTCAGCAAGACCGACACGTCTGCCGAAGTATAAATAATGTCCTCAAAAATATCCTCTAGATAATAAAGGTTTTCCAAACCTAGTTCATTTAACAAAGTAGCAAGTAATGGTCCTTGGTACATGCATCAACCGATGCAGTACAATGCAGCGACATGTGAGCTGGGAAAAAACATCTCGTGACGACGACTTTCGAAGACAGGCTATGAATCGAAATCGCTCACGACCCAAAATCGATAGAGTTAATGAAAAAGTCAATTTACCTTGCTTTCAAGAAATACAGAAATATCACGCCTCCCGGCATGTGCAAATACACTAGAGGTATTATCCCGAATAAACGAAATATCCATAAGAGGACTACACATCCCTGACAGAACAAAAAAATAGCGGAGATCCCCTCTTCAACGAGGCATCTCTTTCGCCATTCCAAATCGCTCACTCCACTAGTGGTGGGCGGAAACCGATCGACCAAGAAGCAAGACAAGTCATGCGCAGTCCAGCGCAAAATGACCACAGCTCAAACTTAACTGCATTCGATACCAACGCGAGAAGACAAATGCTTACCGAGAAAAGTGACTATAAATTTCAAGCAGTTGTTGCCCTTGCGTTATAAAATAGATATTGAAATAAAACGATGTTGCGAGAATTTATCACGCAACATATCACCACCTCCTCCCGATAAAAAAAAAAAATGTGGAACATATTTTTTTTTTCAATATCAAAGAGCATGCGATAAGCGGCTCAAAACGCACGAATTATGCGCTGATAATTAACTAAATTGCCAAACAATAGGCTAATTATAGAGTGTCTGGTGAGGATATACCTCAACAGAAAAAATAAATATGTCTCAAAAAAATATTCACATCGGGGAGGTGTCACCAACACACATCACGTTAGCATGTAAACACAATATACGTATGCAAGTTACTATAATCATCATTAAACAGCATACTCTAATATTGTCTTTAAAAATGGATGTACAAATCTGATAGGAAAATTTAAATAGTACATTCTTTGACATGTAATGACATAAGTACATAGTAAAGTTAAACTACATGACGATCCAGGACATATGCTCTGGTATTCCGAGGGTAAGTACACAATCTAGAACTCGTCATGCTTGATACTAGTAAGGTAAGTCCTCAGCTCAACAATGACATTCTGAGAAAGTACAAGCAATATAATGCTAATTAATAACTAATATGCTTCATAAGGTACAATACATTATTAATAATTGTGGCTGTTTAGTAAACTAACGGCCCTTATATTAACTACTCAGTCCTCCTCTATCATCTTAAAAAACGAACAGAAGAAGATGACAACAAAGCACGATAGTGTGTACATATAAAGTAAGTACAGATGTGCTAATCTATTGTAGAAATATAGGTGTGTTATGACTCTGTAATTTATGGAAATATAGGACAGAAGTATTAGTTGGAGTCATGTGGGCATCTAGACAAAATGTCAGCCATCACATTATCCGCACCACGGATAGCTCGTACCGTGAAGTGAAAAGGTTGAAGAGCTATAGCATATCGAGTGGATCTCGAACTCTTCAAAATCTTAGTCTGAATAGCTGTAAGAGCTTTCTGATCAGTCTCTAGAATGAAATGTGCGCCCAGGAGGAATCTTTGTAGCTTTAGAATTGACCAAACCATCGCTAACAACTCACGGTCTAAAACCGAGTAGTTCCTCTCTGCCGCATTTAGTTTTCTAGAAATGTACATAACAGGATGCAGAGTATTTGCATATTCTTGCATCAGTGCTGCTCCAATCCCAGTGGATGAAGCATCACTTCGAAGAACAAAAGTCCTATCAAGAGTAGGTAATCTTAAGATGGGAGGAGAAGAAAATATATTCTTGATTTGGTCTAGTGAAGATTGGCATTCTTCAGACCAACGGACCAGATTAGGCGAACCTTTCTTCAACAATGTTGATAGAGGTGCCATGATCGAAGATAAATTTGGAATAAATCTCCCATAAAATTGAATTAAACCTAAGAGACTCCTAACTTGTTTCTTCGTTTTAGGAACAGAGATGTTCAGTATTTTGGAAGTATTGTGGTCTTCTGTCTTCAAGAGACCATGACCAACACGATGACCCAGGAAAGAGATTTCACCAAAACCAACGCGAGCTTTAGAAGGTTTTGCTGTCAAATTATTCTCACGTAGAGTGGACAGTAAGTCATATAACCCTAAATAGTGATCTTCCCAGGTATCACTGGAGAGACAGATGTCATCTAAGTATGCGATGACATCCGAACGATGTGACAGAATTCGACGCATCATGCGAACGAAAGTGGCAGGGGCGTTCATGAGACCAAAAGGCATAACATTCCATTGAAATAGACCCCTAGGTGTAGAAAAAGCAGTAAGAGGTTTGGCATGCTCTGCTAAAGGCACTTGCCAATAACCTTTAGACAAGTCAAGTTTAGTGAAGAATCTAGAATTAGAAAGTCTAATCAGTAGATCTTCTAACAAAGGCATCGGTTCAGCGTCGAACTTTGTGACCTGATTCAATTTGCGATAATCAACGCAAATTCGTATGTTCTTATCCTTCTTCCGGACAATAACCATGGAAGAAGAATATGGTGAAGTCGATGGTTCAATTATATTTAATTGAATCATTTCATCCAATTCCTTTCCCACTTGCGACTGAAAGTGTATAGGAATAGGATACGGCCTAACCCTAATTGGATTATTGTCGGTAAGAATTATGTCATGTTCTATGACATCTGTGTGTCCAGGAATGTCAGTGAGAACATCCTGAAATGTTTGTAACATCGACGAGACTTGTCGATGTTCGTCACCAGAAAGATTAGGAGAAACAGAAACGTTTTTTTTCCAAGATTCCGTGGAATGTAATGGAACCACTGGAAGGGGAAGGTTGACATCAGAGAAGGTAGCTTCCTCATCCTGAATGACAGACAGGGATGAATAATGACCGTGAGGTGCAGGAGCATCATCCGTTGCCTGGAAAATAGGCAGCAAATAGTCCGGACGTTCGTGAAATTCCGAAAGCGTGTTTATGTGGAAAGTTTTATGCTTTCCATCAATATCGACCACATAGTCAACATCGGAAATCCGAGAGACTATTGCATACGGACCTTTCCATGCAATAAGAAGTCTATTTTCCCTACTGGGGAGTAGGACGAATGCTTTGTCACCTGGACAAAGTTGTCGTAGACATCTATTCTTGTTAGCAAACTGTCTTGCCTTCTCTTTAGCAATTTCTGATGAAGCAGTTGCTAGCTTACATGCCTCAATGATCTTTTGTCTAAGAGCAATGACATACTCATATGAGGATTGAGTTTCATCGCTAATATCATCGGCAGTGATGAGATCGTGTAATAAAGACATAGGGCCGCGTGGACGCGCGCCAAAGACAAGTTCGAAGGGAGAAAATCCTGTGTGTTCATTAGGGACTTCTCTATAGGCAAAGAGAGCCGCGGGTAAAACCCTGTCCCAATCTTGAGGATGATCTTCAGTTATCTTACCAAGCAAAGTCTTGAGCGTTCTATTCAGACGCTCAACTAACCCATTAGACATAGG
The DNA here is from genome assembly GCA_024509875.1 of Oreohelix idahoensis. Classification (NCBI taxonomy): domain Eukaryota; kingdom Metazoa; phylum Mollusca; class Gastropoda; order Stylommatophora; family Oreohelicidae; genus Oreohelix; species Oreohelix idahoensis. The sequence goes on along the minus strand of JAMPIV010006156.1, from coordinate 251,795 downwards.
ATGGTAGATACTACTGAGAGATCGTTCAATATGTAAGGTAGACATTACCTGTGACATAGTGTCAGATATGAGTTGAGTGCCATGGTCTGACAATATTTCTCTGGGGAACCCCAAGCGAGAAAATATCAACCAAAGAGCATCTGCGATATCTGTAGTAGATATGCTCTTAAGAGGAATAGCCTCTGGCCAACGTGTGCACATATCGACACATGTAAGGATAAACTGATGTCCTCTGGCCGACTTGACCTTAAAAGGGCCAATAATATCTATGGCCATTTTCTGAAACGGCCGAATAGGAATGTCAGCAGCCTGGATAGGCGCAGCATGTCGTGGTCCTCTAGATTTGACCTCCTGACATACCTTGCATGATCGGCAGTAAATACGAATGTCCTTATTGACAAAAGGCCAAAAGAAAGCCGCAAGGACTCTCGTCTTCGTACGGGCAAAACCCATATGTCCAGCACATTGCGAGTCATGAGCATGTTGCAATATTTGGACTCTCATGCTCTTGGGAACAAGAATTTGCGAATGTGCCGACGTAGTCGATCTTGTACCATACGTACAAGTACGCCGTTTCTCATTGCAATCCAAGATTTTCTATTTGTATCCTGATTCGGATCACCTTTCTTCGCAAGAACGAAGAATTTTTTTAAAGAAGGATCTTCTTCTTGCAATTTTATGAAAGAGTCACGAGTGATTACTAAGTGACTATCTTGGCTATCAACTTCATTATCACTATTCAGTGAAGTTTCGGGTGTTTGTAGAGCTTGTGCTCTTGTAACTACTGCATTTGTAGCTTGCATGTTATTATCTTCCCAAGCAGCAATCTGCTGTGGGGTACACTCCCTAACTCCGTGAATACGACCAATAATAAGGTCCGCAATAGGATTAGGTAAGAGACAAGCATGCACATCTCCAGTAAAGAAAGGAGTGGCAATGCGAATTACAGCAGTAGGATATTTTTCTAGAGTGCCGCCAAATGTGACACATTTAATAACCCTTCCTGTAGCACAAGATGGATCTACAAGCGATTGTCTAACACCAATAGTGGTGCATCCGGAATCGAAAAGTAGTGAGACCGGAGTATCATTAACAAGACCCTTATGTAGGATTAAAGAACCCTCCCGTCATGCGCAACAGCAGCAGGAAGAGCGGGAAGTGGGTGACCACAACTCAAAGTAGTTATGGTACCCGGTTCGAATAAAGTACTGCATTGGGGGCATTTGTTTGCTCTCTCAAAGTCAAAAGCAGAACCAGTGACAGCGTCAAAGGTTTTACTATCAACAACATGATTACAGGCTCCCTCAGTTTCCTGTTGTACAGCATTAGCCTGCTGATATCTCTTTTTTTTGTGTTGAGATCTACCCCGACTATTATTACCTCTGAAGTTATCAAAGTTATTATTATCTCTGCAGTTATTATTGTCTCTATTGTAATTGTTATCCTGGTTCGAATTCCAGTTTCCACGATTACTATCATGTTCACATTGATGCGAACATCTATTTGTTTGGTTCTGAGGTCTTCGGCAGGAATAACCTCTATTACCATATCCTCTTTTGAAATGCTTATAATTATTAGGGTGATAGTAACGAGTACTATCAGGTTGTCTCCAATTCTTCGAAGAAGAATCACCATGAAATTGATTTCCATGATTTTGACAGAAATTACCGCTACTCTTTCTATCAAAATTTTGTTGGAATCTACGAGCAAAGTTTTGGCCATACGGAGCTGCCGAAGCAACTGGTAAACCTTCTTTCACCTTAGAGTTACCCATGGTTATGTGTGGGTGCGCAGTTACGTATTGGCAACAGAAAATCTTCCATTTCTTTTATTGTTTTAGGTTTACGTTCATGAAGGAAAGCAAGGAAAGACTCATTGACAGACGACATGACTTTGTCTCTAAGTATTAAGTCCATAAGTCCTTCATAAGTTTTTTCCGTCTTAGATAGTTCAACCCATCGTGAGAAAGTAATGCGTATTCTTGCAATAAACTCGGAGAATTCAACTCCATTTTCAGGTAACATGTTTTTAAATTGTAGACGATAGCCGTCTTCGTTAAGCTGATATTTCTTTAACAAAGCGGCCCTGACAACCTCATAATTGTTCTTGTCAGGTTCATCCACCATATTTAATATACTTAGAGCTTTACCTGTCAGTATCCCTGATAACTGATAAACATATTTTGCTTTGTCTATGTTATGAGCTGTACATGCTTGTTCAAATCTGTCCAGATAGAACATTATGTCATCACTGGAAGGACTAAATGTTGGTAACTTAATCTTAAAAGTATCATTATTAGCCTTACCAGAAGATGAACCCTTGTTTGAATCATTACCATTACTCATGCTCGTCAATTTCAATTTTTCCAACTCTAAAGCTAAGACCTTTTCTTCATGTTCCATTTTTGCTTTCTCTTTCCTCTCATCAGACTCTCTCTGTAATCTTCTTTCCTCAGCCTGAGCCTCTTTTTGAAGTCTTTCATGTTCAGCTTCTTTTTCAAGTCTTTTATTTTCAGCCTCTTTTTCAAGTCTTTTATTCTCAGCTTCTAGCTGGAGTTTTCTTTCCTCAGCTTCTGATTCCCTTTTTTGTTTTTCCATTTCCATTTGGAATCTCTTTTCATCCACCTGCATCTGCAGTTTCTTTTGTTCAGCTTCCATCTGCAGTTTCTTTTGTTCAGCTTCCATTGCTTTATCATATCGAGCAGTTGCAAATTCTTCTAACTTATCACCAGTCTTCCCAAGCAATTTACCCTGCTCAATAAAGTGCTCAAATGTAGACATGATGAGTAATATATAAGTCCAAAACCTGAAATAATTAACTAATTTATTTCAAACCTAAGTGTAACAAGTCTTAATTAAGCACTTGTATATTCACATCACCTTATATTATCCCAGTCTCTGTGGGAAACAAGTCTCCAATCAAAGAACTTGTATATGAAATATCAACAATCAATTCTTGATCATAAGTGCACTTCTCATTCAATAGTGCACGACACTATTCATCATTCATTTATCATCAGTGTAGTAGTAACAGTGCATTAGCATAGCCCATTAACTAATTACTATAACTGTAAACAATGACTATGTAAACACATGCAGAATGTAAACATTGAAAATGTAAACAATACAAACAATGTAAACAATAACAATGTAAACAATAACAAAGATCAGCAACAATACAAAAACGTTCGCAGAAATCAACTAAAAATAAAGCAGAAATTAATGAAATATCACAAAAAATGTGACGATATCTGCGATAGAATTAAACAAAATACATGACACCACAGTGTATAAACAAAAATGTTGTATGAAACTAAATTATAGACAAGAGTAGGCTAACAAATACAAACAAATCAAAACAAAACTAAAGAATGCGAAATAATAACGAAAACAATATTAAAACATGTCATCACAGCTAATATAAATAGCAACAGAAGTCGCTTAGCAAATTCCAGTATTGGAAATTTGCAAACCTTACAGAAAACGCTCACAATAGACGACCTCTATGACGTGGCATAATCTAACGGAGACACCACCCAACCGAGAACCCGCTGAAATATAAACATATAAATATACGAATAACATATAAACATATAACATATAACATATAGAATGAGATGATACACAGAAGACTCAGCAGAAGTATAAGGGCACAGTTTACATACAAACAGGCCACTTAACTTATAGGCTTCCAATCGTAGAACAGCAGAAAAACGGATGTCAATCAACGTCCTAAAGAGCGAAGCTCCAACGATGATGGCACATCTGAACTGCTTCCACTGCTAACACGATGGTACAAGAGCTTCTGAAATACTGTGTGTTGAGTTGTTTCGGCACTTGACCTTCTAATCCAAAAGTAAGTTGATGGAAATCGGTACTTGGCCTTCTTCAGAAAACAACCCGTTTCAACCGGCACTTGACCTTCACAAAAACGACAGCACTGGAACCTTGACAGCAGCAACTTGCTTGACTTGCGTAAAAGATAACAGCAGTCCGAGTTATCCGGCAACATGTAACAACGCCGGGTACTGTCAAATTCTTGTTTCCGTCAAAAAGTTGAAATTTTGACTTTTACCGGGCAACGCCGAGTACTTTGAAAATTTTGAAGATGTTGACTGTATTGAAGAATGTTAATTTCTTGAAGGATGCTGATGAATTCTTGTTGAAAATGAAGTGGGTAAGGGACCCCGTGTTTGCTAGTACCAGAATCAAACCAGCTTATGGCCACCAAATGATGCGTGATGCCATATGATGATGGATGGTATCCGCATGTCTGGTTTTGTGTGGTGTGCAGATGTGTTCAGTCAAAACAATGTTCATACAAAAATAACAGGGCAATCCACATAGGACGTCAGTAAACTCACGACGTATAAAGTCAATGATTCTTGTAACGGCCGTTGACGTTTTTCTTCATTATTTATTGTGGACGCCACAGTGACAAAATGGTTACGCGAATATGTAGGCACATCAAACAGTCATTATCACAGCAACATTCAATACAGCAATAGACGGTAGACAGCATTACAATGATGAGTCAGATGCATGTTATATTTCAAAGTGCTGTAAATGTAGTCAGGTGAAAAACTCCATCCTTTTTTATAACAGCCAGGAGATAACCAGATGTATGAGATCAGTTCACTCTCCTTAATCTGACTTCAGCAAGACCGACACGTCTGCCGAAGTATAAATAATGTCCTCAAAAATATCCTCTAGATAATAAAGGTTTTCCAAACCTAGTTCATTTAACAAAGTAGCAAGTAATGGTCCTTGGTACATGCATCAACCGATGCAGTACAATGCAGCGACATGTGAGCTGGGAAAAAACATCTCGTGACGACGACTTTCGAAGACAGGCTATGAATCGAAATCGCTCACGACCCAAAATCGATAGAGTTAATGAAAAAGTCAATTTACCTTGCTTTCAAGAAATACAGAAATATCACGCCTCCCGGCATGTGCAAATACACTAGAGGTATTATCCCGAATAAACGAAATATCCATAAGAGGACTACACATCCCTGACAGAACAAAAAAATAGCGGAGATCCCCTCTTCAACGAGGCATCTCTTTCGCCATTCCAAATCGCTCACTCCACTAGTGGTGGGCGGAAACCGATCGACCAAGAAGCAAGACAAGTCATGCGCAGTCCAGCGCAAAATGACCACAGCTCAAACTTAACTGCATTCGATACCAACGCGAGAAGACAAATGCTTACCGAGAAAAGTGACTATAAATTTCAAGCAGTTGTTGCCCTTGCGTTATAAAATAGATATTAAAATAAAACGATGTTGCGAGAATTTATCACGCAACAATGTGTTATTTCATTGTGAAGAGTGTGGCTTCAATCAACAATAAGAGGCCGGCCAAAACAGGTTGGCGGGCCGGTCAAAACTGGTTGGCGGGCCGGATCTGGCCCGCGGGCCGCAGTTTGGCCACCGCTGCTTTAGAGTGTAGAATGATAGTGAAGGTTCTGTGGGAATAAGGATTTAGAAAAGTCAGGTAGTAGATTCACAAGTGCTGGGAAGAGTAAGGACAGTCTCGGTTTACGACAATAATTGACTCTCAAAACTACTCCTACCGCTCTTCTGAGCAAACAATTGTTTGTCAGTTCCAGTCCCTCAGGCGCACTCACCGATTTGGTGATTCTGACGCTCAACGTACATGAATACGGACTACAATAACAAATATGGGAAATGTTTGATTTGGGCCAGCCGACACCAATGCTAATAAAGTTTTAATACTTTTATTATCATAAAAATCAAGTCACAAATAATTATCAATTTACAGTCAGAAATCAAAGGTTCATTCATTCATAACCCTCCACTCCCAAAGGAGCATAGGCCTTCAACAAACACATGCCAAGTCCTCCTGTCCCGTGCCATCATCTCAAGTTCTTTCCATGTTCTCCTCATCATTTTCACCTCTGTTTCCAACTCTCTTCTCCATGTACTTCTTGGTCTTCCTCTGCCTCTCTTGCCCTGGGGGTTCCAGAACAAGGACTGCCTTGTAATGCTATCAACAGGTTTCCTCAGTGTGTGTCCTATCCATCGCCATCGTCTTCTTCTCATCTCTTGTTCCACTGGCACTTGTCTAGTTCTTGTCATCAGTTCCACGTTGGTAACCTTGTCATACCATTTTAATCCCTCTATTCTACGCAAGCACCCATTTATGAAAGTCCGTAGCTTTTTGGTTGTTGTCTTTGTCTCCGAGCCATACAATAGGACTGACTTCACATTTGAGTTAAAGATTCTTATTTTCGTGTTGGATCCGATTTCTCTTGATCTCCATATGTTTCCCAATGCAATGAAAGCTCCTCTTGCCTTTTGTATTCTTATTTTGATATCGCTGTCTGTCCCTCCAACTTTGTCTATATTACTGCCAAGATATGTGTATGATTCTACATCTTGAATTGGTGTTTCTTCAAGTTCAACCCTGTTATCATTACCTGCATTTATTCTCATTATTTTTGTCTTTTCCCTGTGTATTTTCAGACCCAATTGCTGTGACCTCTCATCGAGTGTTTTCAATTTGTCCTGCATCTGATTACGGTTATGGGACAGAAGAGCCAAGTCATCAGCAAAATCCAGATCATCCAACTGCTTAGTCAGAGTCCACTGGATTCCATTTCTGTTGTGTGTTGTCGATGATCTCATAACCCAATCTATTGCCAGCAAGAAAAGAAATGGAGACAAGAGGCATCCCTGTCGCACTCCTGTTCTTATCCCAAACGGTTCTGTAAGCTGTCCTTCGTGAAGAACTCTGCATGTCATGTCTTCATATGTTTTCTTTATTAAATTAATGATCTTCAGGGGAACTCCATAATGCCTCATCAATTTCCAAAGTGATTCTCTGTCTACACTGTCAAATGCCTTTTCGTAGTCCACAAATCCGATGTATAGTGGTGAATTCCATTCCAGACTTTGTTCAACTATTATTCTCAAAGTGGCTATCTGGTCTGTACATGATCTGTTTTGTCGAAAACCTGCTTGTTCATCTCTCAGTTTCTTGTCTATGGACTCTTTTAATCTCTCAAGGATAATCCTGTTTAATACTTTTCCTGGCACTGATAGTAACATTATTCCTCTATAATTTGTGCACTCTTGTAAATTTCCCTTCTTAGGCAACTTAACCAGATATCCTTCCTTCCATTCTGCTGGTATCTCTTCCTTTTCCCAGACTTTACCAAGTAATTTATATAACATCTCTGTAGCCGTGTCGATATCTGCTTTGATGGCCTCTGCTGGAATGCCATCAGGTCCAGACGCTTTTCCCTCTCTTAGAAGCTTTATGGCTTTCTTTATTTTTTCCTTCGTTGGTCTTTCACCGTTAATTTGTAGCTATTCTTCTGCTGGCTGGATGTCCGGCGGGTTTTGTGGAGCTGGTCTATTGAGAAGGTCCCCAAAATATTCTGTCCACTTCTTCATTTGCTCTTGTATATTGCTGAGCAGTTTCCCATTCTTGTCTTTTATGAGGCAACTTGTTTGCTTGTATTTCCCTGTTAGCTTCTTTGTGCTGCTATACAGTTCTCTCATTTGTTCCCTCAGCATCTTCTGCCTCTTTCTTGGTTCCAACTCAGAATAGTACTCCTCTTGATATCTTTTGATACTTTTTTATTCTTTGTTTCTTCTGTGTAAACTCTTGAGCCTTGGAAGCTTTAGTCTATTTGTTTACTGACTCAATTTTTGATTTTTCCTTGTATTTTCTTTTCTGTTTTGTTCACCACTTTTTTTTTTTTTTTTTTTTTTTATCGATGTTTTCCGTTGAAAAGTTATTTTTCTCATTAAGTTTGTCTTTTTTTTTTTTTTTTATTTTTTTTTTTTTTTTTTTTTTTTTTTTTTTTATTTTTTTTTTTTCTTTTTTACCTTTTTTTTTTATTTTTAGAGTCCACTCAGGAATTTTTAGTTAGTATTTTTTTTTTTTATTTCTTTTTTTTTATTTCACTAAAATGTGTTTTTTGCAATTTCTTTGGATTTTTTTTTCTGCATCTTAGATTTACGGTTTATGGTTTTTTTTTTTTTTAGAAGAGCCAACTTAGTCATCAGCAAATCCAGATCATCCAACTGCTTAGTCAGAGTCCACTGGATATCCATTTCTGTTGTGTGTTGTCGATGATCTCATAACCCAGTCTTTTTTTTTTATTTTTTTTTTTTTTTTTTTTTTTTTTTTTTTTTTTTTTTTTTTTATTTTTTTTTTTTTTTTTTTTTTTTTTTTTTTTTTTTTTTTTTTTTTTTTTTTTTTTTTTTTTTTTTATTTTTTTTTTTTTTTTTCTATTTTTTATTTTTTATTTTAATTTTATTGGAGCAAGAAAAGAAATGGAGACAAGAGGCATCCCAAATGTCGCATTTTTTTATGTTTTTTTTTTTTTTTTTATTTGCAAAGTCCAGCTTTTGTATGAGGCTTAAGTTAATTTAATATTATGAATGTTGCTGAACCACTATGTGCAAGATTTTTTTTTTTTTTGCTTTTAATTGCATCGGGGACATCAGGCAAGTTCCAACATACTTACGCATGTAATATAAAGTCAAGCTTATAGAATTGTTGAGCTGTCCCTTCGCTGAAGAAACTCTGCATGTCAGTCATTTGAAAATTTATTTTTTTTTTTTTTTTTTCTTTATTAAACTTAATTTTGATCATTCAGGGGAAACTCCATAAATCACCCACTTTTTTTTTTTTTTTTTTTTTTTTATTTTCCCAAAGTGATTCTCTGTCTACACTGTCAAATGCCTTTTCGTAGACCACAAATCCGATGTATAGTGGTGAATTCCATTCCAGACTTTGTTCAACTATTATTTTTATTTTCAAAGTGGCCTATCTGGCTCTGTACCATGATCTTTTTTGCCTGAAAACCTGATTGTTCCCATTCTCTCAGTTTCCTTGTCTATGGACTTTTTAATCTTCAAGGATTAATCCTGTTTTAATTTTTTTTTTTTACTTTTTTTCTGGCATTTGGATAGTAACATTATTCCTCTTATAAATTTGTGCACTCTTGTAAATTTCCCTTCTTAGGCAAAACTTAACCCAGCTTCCTTCCATTCTGCTGGTATCTTCCTTTTCCCCAGATCTTTACCAAGTTGTAATTTTATATTTGTTTTTAGCCGTGTCGAATCTTGCTTTGATGGCCCCTGCTGGAATGCCATCAGGTTTTTCCCTCTTTTTATTAGATTTTTTTTTTTTTTTTTTTTTTTTTTTTATGGCTTTCTTTATTTTTTTTGTTTCGTTAGGTCTTTTCACCCGTTAATTTGTTAACTATTCTTCTTGCTTTCTGCGATGTCCGCGGGTTTTGTGGATTTTTTTATCTTGAGAGGTCCAGATTTTATTTTTATTTCTTATCTCCTTTTTTTTTTTTTTTTGTTTTATTTTTTTTCTTATTTTTTTTTTTTTTTTTTTTTTTTTTTTTATTTTTTTTTTCTTTCTCTTTTTTTCTTTTTTCTTTTTTTTTATCTTATTTTTTTTTTTTTTGCTTTATATTACTTTCTCTCATTTTGTGGATTTCCTTTGCACCTGCAGCCTTCTATCCTATTCTTGCCACTCCTCATGCTTGGATTGTTTTCTTCTTTAGTTTTTGGCTTTGTTTTTTCTGCTTTCTTGTTTTTTTTACTTCCTTTTATCTTATTTTTGGAGCTTTATTTCTGTTGTTTTACTCTGCTTTCTTGTTTTTTCTGGTCTTTTTATTTTTTTTTTTTTTTTTTTTTTTTTTTTTTTTTTTTTTTTTTTTTTTTTTTTTTTTTTTTTTTTTTTTTTTTTTTTTTTTTTTTTTTTTTTTTTTTTTTTTTTTTTTTTTTTTTTTTTTTTTTTTTTTTTCTGTCTTTTATGCTTTTTTTGTTGTCTTTTTTGTCCCTCTTTCCCTTTTCCCCAGTATTTCTTCACATGTCTCCTTCCATACTGTTTTGACCTGCTGCCAATAGTCTTCTGTATTCTCTACATCTTCCAGCTGTTGGAGCACTTGGAATTTGTTGGATACTGTGACCGCAAATTTGTCTCTTGTTTCTTGATTTCTTAGCTGTCCTACATTAAACTGTTGTCTATAATTTTGCATTGTTGCATATCTCTTGAGTTTCATTTTTACTTTGGCTATCAGAAGATGGTGATCTGATGCCACATCTGCTCCTCTATATACCTTTACATCCTGCAATGATGAACTAAACTTCTTGTTTATGCATATATGATCAATCTGATTTTCTGTTCTATGGTCTGGTGATATCCATGTTGCCTTGTGTATTCTCTTATGTGGAAACATGCTTCCTCCTATAGCCAGTTGATATGAAGCACAGAAGTTTGCAAATAGCTCTCCATTTTCATTCATTACTCCTAGCCCATGTTTTCCCATGACTTCTTCGAATCCAGTGTTGACTGTACCTATCTTTGCATTCATGTCACCCATCAAAATTGTGATGTCTCTTCTTTTTACTTTATCCATAATTTCCTGTAGTTTAGTATAAAATGCTTCTTTCACAGACTCTTCTTTGTCATTAGTTGGTGCATAACATTGGATGACATTTACATGAATTTTCAAAGGTTACAGAATACAAATATGACAAAGGGGAGGGGGGTTTTGAGGAAAAGGATCCCATTCACCTTTTCCCGCTTGTATTTACTAACAGAAGAGACCCAGTCCCAAAGACAAGGAGGGGGGATGATGATGATCAGAGATAGGCAATTTAACCCAATGGTAAACTTATTACTCTGAGGCAAGGGGTTACAGTGATAAGGGGGTAGAGGAAAAGCTAGGGTTCTCAAATGTTTTTCTTTATCCAACAAATTTTACGGGAGGGGGAAATGAACACAGTTAAACAATCCCGCTAGGAGAAATCCCGTACAATGAATACAGTACACCTTAATACTAGGTCGAACTAATTATAAGGGTAAAAAAGATTAAATCTCCTGTCATTCAAAAACACGCTTGGGCTGGCCAGCACACACAGTCACACACACAGACTTACCAAGTTGTGAATTCTGGCACTTTAGGAATTTTACAACAGCAGCTAATACCGTAGAACAATGGAAATTGTCTTTTTATTTCTTCTGTGTCAGGCCCCAGATTTAACGAGGTGGGCTGGTAGCTAATAGTCTCAAAAAATCGCCAGACGGTGAAGCGTAAAGGCTACTGTTGGTTTGTTAGATAAAAGTTCCTAATGAATGGCACAGGCACTTGGCTAGGTGTGGGGTATGGTGCGGTTTCTAAGATGGGCACAGCTGGTGGAGATAACATTCTATTGCCGTAATGTCACAAACTACAAAACACTGAGGTAAGTTCTTCAGGGGGTGGTAAAATCCAATGATTATGCTTGACAGACAGTGCCAGGGAAATCTATGTTCTTTCTCATCAATTGAGTAATAAGTAAAATCACTGCGACTGGCAACTGTTCATCTCCAGTTTAACTTTAAAAAAAAAAAAAACTTTAAGACGTTGTATTTTAAAACAGTCTTTGGGTGTGCTTTGTTTCTGAAAAAAAACTTCAGGTAGCTGAATCTCACAGGATCGCCACAAAGATTAAATTTTAAAATGTTTATAAGTTGCTGGAGTTTTCGACTGAGTTGGCAGGGCTCAGTGTACAATTAATTAATTGCTGCGTAATGACTGCTTAAATGCTGCTTAATTGCTGGGATGTGAGGTTCGAAAGATCACTCTGGATACAAATAGAAAAAACATGAAATGCAATGAAATCATATTAAAATCTAACGCGCGATACATTTACAGTTAGACTACTTTCTGCGCTCGCGTCTTTAATTAATAAATCAAGAAAAAAACTCTCCGTGAGGTTAATAATTTTAAAAGCACATCTATCTATACAGAACTAAACTGTATTAAAGTCACAATTCCCTTAACAATTGCAAAATTAATTTACGCGGCTATTGTATTAGAAAATTAACCTATAGATGTAACATTTAGTTTGCACTGGAACTTTGAAAATGGGTTTATTTAATAAGTTTAAATTTACACCACAATCCAGTGAAATAAAAATGAAATAACTAGACCACTGATCACTCGAAGCTAAAGTATAAATTACCGCCTGCGTAGAAAAATAATTCACTCCAATAGCCAACAATTTAGAGGAAATCCAGCAGGAATTTAACTATATGCTAGTGAATCTTAGAATGCTGTCAGAACGAATGATAAAGTTGCCCTTTTCAGATTCTGTATATATCTAACGGGAATGTAAGTTAAATGGGTCGTGTGAAAATTTCGCGTCTCCTCAGATCCCAGGGAAAGTCGAAGTTATTTAGCCGCCATGCTAACCGCGATGGCCCGACTGGCTTCCGATCTTCGTTCGTCTCAGGCTGCTCGCGCGAGGATGTGAAATTTCTGCGAGACTAGCCTCGTTCGCAGTGAGTTTCCTGATTCCTCAGATTGTATCCGCTACGCTGAGCGCTCCGTCTCTCTCGTTCCATAGTCTTTCGGGCAAGCCTGCCGGTTGCCACAGAGGTGCGAAATCTGCAAGAAGCTTTCTTCTGACCGCTCGTGTCCATCTTGCGAACGGTTCAGTGTTCGCACGGAGATGCTAAATTTCTGCTTCTCTGTTCTGGGGATCGTCTTTGACTGCTTTGATCATAGCCGCTACTCTTCGTTGATGAAAAGTTACAACAATACTGATGTTCAGGGGTTCTAATGTTATGAAAAGCTAAAGTCCCTTTAATCATCTATCAAATCAGGGAAAATTCACTTGTCAATCTAGACGTACGTCACAAAGGTCATCTGAAAATATTCGTTAGATCACGCTTCCTGTCTGCAAGGGCATCTAAAAATAAACGTGAGATCATGTACCCTGTTTATACAGTCATATGAAAATTACGGTTAGAGCATGCACACTGTTTGTAATGCCACAAGCAAGTTGTCGTGAGATCACCCACACTCTTGTAAGGTTATGAGAAAGTTGTCATGAGATCACACACTGTGTTGTACGGTCATCAGAAAGTGGTCGTGAGATCGCACACTTTCTTGTACGGTCATAAGAAAGTGGTCGTGAGATCACATCCCCTCCCTATAAGGCCATGAACGAAAGATAAATAGATCAAGCACCCTGTTTGTAACATCATCAGAAAGGGGTCTAAAGGAAGACCCAGACGATAGTGACTGAAACATGTACGAGAAGCGAATACACTAAGCATGCTACACAGAATGTCCTGGAATCTCCCACCAAACTTGAACAGCTATAGAACGATAAGATGAGGAAAATGTCCCTTAAAATGTGACGATTACAAGAGATCAATTCCTATATAAGAAACCAGAAAAAGACGTATCATTCGCATTTGATCAAATCTATTGAACTACACATATATATATACGCTTATATAAGAGAGAAAATGTTCAGGGTATGGCTAAAGTCGAGCTTTCTAGATCGTCGGGAAGTAAGCATAATCGACTACATAGACATATACACCATTAACCTTTTCTATGTCATGTACGCACACCAATTTGTCATGTAAACGTTTTACTCCACCGGACTTGCATAACAATATGTCGTGTACATATGTTATCATCATCATGTTCCTTTGCGCTCCTTACGGAGTATTGAGCAGGTCCCCTTGCAGGAAGCTTGCACCAAACATTGACATGCTCCTGTAGTGGTAATTTCTGTTGCAATCCTTTGTACGTGATAAGGTTGCTAGCCCCATGCATGACGCCATATTAGTAGCCCTGTACGCCGTGCCCGAGGTTGGCATATTCTTTCTTAGTCTTGTTAGAGACTCCCAGTTCTTATATAATATTATGTATACATGGCATTCAGTTTGCACAGTACATCAATTGATTCGTTGGGGTCGTCCACATATGACATCACGCAGTGGGGGGGGGGGGAGAGGGGGAAGGGGGTCAAATCTGTGTGATGTGGGACGATGGGGTTTGGGAAAATGTGACGTCACACAAAAATATAAGAGTATATACTCGTTTCTTACATAAATTATATTTCTACTTTTAGCCGCAAAAGTTAACTGTTATCCGCATTTGTTAAATTTTATCCGCAATAGATAAAAATTCCCGTGTGGGCGACTGATATCCCTTATATATATATCTTTCTCAGGCATGTTTTTCCATGTCTTTTCTTAGACAAACTTTTTCCCAATCAAGTTCCAGTCTGGAGCTTAAATAAAAATAGTGCGCTTCTGGACTTTGCATTAAACAGCGCGACGCTCAATATAGTGCGCATCTTTTTCCCATCAAAGTTGCAGTTATACTCTAAATAACAAATAGAAAACAAATGGTAAAGTGTTAAAAATCTAATTTATTTTATTATTATTAATTTTTGCCGTTTGATTGTTTCCCTTTGACATGAAATAGGATAAATTGCATCCCTTGAACAAAACAGAACATTTTTCACATCTTTACAAAAAGGGTTAATAACATTCATAAAACAGCCCTACCAAAATAAAAAATTTTTTGGTGCCAAACATTTTACTCTTGATTGTACATAAATGAGGCCTGCTCAATCCAAATATCATATTTACTTGTCTGTAGCAGCTCTAGATTTTGAGATACAGACATTTTTGTATTGGGTCACCCTGTATTATTACAATATTTTCTATATAAGGCTATGTAAAAAAACTATTGCTGTCTAGTCCTTTACAAAAGAAAACTGCTTGTTTACTCTCAGTTTCAGTTTTCCAAGAATCTTCCCAGAATTGCCTTTTTTAGATTTTAAGCCACTGCATGCATGTTAGTATGCTACTTATTTTATTACACTTCTAACAGAGACTGACATCATCTTCAAGAAGAGCATGTTTTCTTTCACCGCATTTATTTTGTTATATTTGTGGAGAGTACACTTTCAAAGAAGAACATAGGAAGCATATTACTGTTTTTGTGAAAAAGGCATACTTTGCTTACTTTAAAGTAAAACTAGGTGACCAGGGCAAGTCTTGGGCTCCTCATATTGTTTGCAAAACATGTGTTGAACACCTGCGACAGTGGACTTGTGGGAAAAGAAAATGTTTAAAATTTGGAATTCCAATGGTTTGGAGAGAGCCCAAGAACCACTATGATGACTGTTATTTCTGTGTTGTGAATATTAAGGGAATTAATGGAAAAAATCACAAAAAGTGGAAATATCCAGATTTAGATTCTGCTAGGTGACCTGTTCCACACGGTGATGACATACCAATTCCTACTTTCAGTCAGATTTCGGATTCCCTGCTAGAAGATGAGACAGCAGTGGCACGTGGAACGACAAATGACAGTGATAGTGATTTCGAAGATGATTTTTCAGATGCTCAACGCTTCGACCAGCTTGAACTAAATGATCTAATCCGAGATCTATATCTCTCCAAAGAATCTTCGGAACTTTTGGCTTCAAGATTGAAAGAAAAAAAAATACTGACTGCTGAAACAAAGGTTACATTTTATCGCAGCAGAGAGCAAGGTTTTATTCCATTCTTTTGTAAAGAAAACAACCTTGTGTTTTGTACTAATGTAGGAGGTCTTGTTAACAAAATGGGTGTAAGTTATGCACCAGATGAGTGGCGACTTTTCATTGACAGCTCTAAAAGAAGTTTGAAGGGTGTTCTCTTACACAATGGTAACAAATATGGCTCAATTCCAATTGCTCATTCTACTACAATGAAGGAGGAGTATGCTACAATAAGCACAGTTCTGGAAAAATTGAAGTATTTAGAACATAACTGGATGGTTTGTGTAGATCTTAAAATGATGAATTTCTTGCTTGGCCAGCAAATGGGATTCACCAAATATCTATGCTTTATATGTTTGTGGGATAGCAGGGCAAAAGATATGCACTGGACAAAGAAACAGTGGCCGTTGAGGGATGAATTTAAAGTTGGAGAAAAAAATATTGTCAATAAGCCTCTCATTGATCGAAAAAGAGTTCTACTGCCACCACTACATATAAAGCTTGGCTTGATGAAGCAATGTGTTAAGGCACTGAACAAAGATTATACCTGTTTTAATTACGTATGCAGAAAGTTTCCAGAATTGAGCATAGACAAACTTAAAGCTGGAGTTTTTGATGGACCTCAAATTAGAAAGTTAATAAACGATCCAACTTTTATTGATTCCATGAACAAAACAGAGTCCACAGCCTGGTCATCATTTGTTTCAGTTGTGCAAAACTTTCTGGGTAACTTTAAAGCAGACAATTATTCTGAATAGTTGGAAACATGCTGACGAGTTTTTGTGAACTTGGATGCAACATGAGCATAAAATTGCATTACCTCCATAACCATTTACATTTATTTCCGGAGAATCTTGGCTACTTTAGTGAGAAGCAAGGTGAAAAATTTCACCAAGATATAAAAACAATGGAAGAGAGATACCAGGGACTTTGGGATGCCCACATGATGGCAGATTACTGTTGGACCCTTAAGAGTGACTGTCCGGGCATATCACATTCCAGGAAGTCCTCGAAAAGATCCTTTTTCGCGTGTTGACTAAACAAGTGCTAGTCATAAAGTTTTATTACATTTTTGGTAATATATCCACAGTAATTACATATAATATGAATGCAGACTAAAGTCAAAATGCCACTGATAGCACTTAACTCTAGGATTGTACATAACAATTGCCCTACTAATATGGTCATTCTTAGTTATGTCAAAAACTAGAGCTGATAGAAAAAATCTGATTACATTTTTGGAATCAGCAACCCAAAATTACCCAAGAACAGCTATAAAATTTAAGGCACCAAAATATGTGTATACCAGTGTAATCAACACAATGAGTTCCCCAATCTGCTGCAGATGCTGAAAGGTACGTTAGCTTTAGTTCTTTCTCTGTCATTATTTTGACGGATACATTTACTAGTTAATATTATAATCTCAGCTGAAATATCGGATAGATTAAAATAAAAAACAGTAACAGGTTATCAGAATCTCGACAACAATCTGATGAGATCAAAGAAATGGATGGAGATCAAAAGAAGTCACGTCCAATACAAAAATCAGAATCAATTCAAATGTCAAGTACTGTATGGCTCTGGACTTGGAGAACAACAAAAACAACAAACAAATAGCTACAGACTTTCACAAACGGGTAAAAAAAGGTAGTCTCATAGAAGATACTGCTGAAGGGAGGTGATGTTGTACAGCCTTCACAATACTAGATCGAGTAACCACTTCCCCTCTTCACTGCCTTTGCCTTTCATGACCTAAAAGCAGAGTCGGATCTCCATATTCAGATGATTGACAATAATGTGACGCCAACGTGGTTCCAACCTGCTACCTTTGCCGCGAGAGGCCTGCGCTCTAACAAAGGATGCTCTCATAAATAGGTGCTTGCCTAAAATAGAAGGATTATAGTGGTATGACAAGATCACTAATGTGGAATTTATGACATCAACCAGACAAGTGCCAGATAGGGCACACATTGAGCCAACCTGCTGATAGATTTACCTGGCAGTCTTTGTTCTGGAAACCCCAGAGTAAGAGAGACAGAGGACGACCAGGGAACACATGGAGAAGAGGACTGGAGACAGACGTGAAAGGAGATAAAGGAGATATGGAAAGACCTTGAGCATACGCTCTTTAGACAGTTGACAAGTGATGATGATAGTGATGATGATGATGATGATTACGTAAATAAAGCATAATCGATTACGGCTACAAACACCACAGCTGCAAGACCGTGTCCATGTATAGGTGCAGCATTTCCTGCACGAGGACAAGCCGTAATAGTAGACCCATGCTCCATAAGGAGTGACAAGGGAAATAAAAATGATCAAGACTTTATGCAAGAACAATGTTGTGCTCAGCTAAACGCCGTGTGCCAACTGAACAAAAATGTGGATTTTGCCTCGCAGATTATCCGTTTCTCGACATTTAATAAATATCAACATTTTAAAAAGAGTGCCATCACAATAATAGCTATTTTGAAAGGCAGGACAGAAAAATGTGTTCAAAATGTGCATACAAAATTTGGAGGAAATATCAGACAGAAAGAGACGGTGAACCTACACGCACAATGAGACATAACTAACAGAAGCGAACGGGGGAAAAGTTGGATAGATTATCAAGAAGATAACAGGAATGGAAGAAATGTGCTTGGAGCAAGAAAGCCAATGACTCGTGAACAAGAAGATGTTGAAGAACAAGAAGAGAAGGAAGAAGAACTAAAATTTAACATTACACTTAATGTCATTCTAACAGACAGGTATGACTGATGCATTTATTTGTATGGGTACGTGGGGTTTCGAAATATAGTGGTTGGGGAGAGGAAGCATGAGATGCAATGTGAATGTTCCTGTGTGTGTAGGAAAGAGAATATGTGTGTAAATTTCTATGTAAGAGAGAATATGTTTATGAGATAATGTTCGGGAGAGAGAAAGTGTTATGTGTAGCAAGCCGTGTCTGAGAAAAGGTCTGTGTAAAAGAGAAACTGTGTGTAGGAGAAAGTATGTGTAAGAGAAACGTAATGTGGACAGGTTGTATGTGAGGAGGAAAGTTTTTGTATGGTGAGGGATGTCAGTGCAAGAGAAACTGTTTGTATCTGACTGGGTTTGTGCATTTAGAAAGAGTGTGTAAGAAACAATATGTATGCCTGTAGGGATGAGTGGGGTGGAAACGGGTGCCTGAGGGAGAGAGTGAAAGGGTATGTATAGAACAGCATGTATGTAATAATGTAGAGTGTGAGCTCACGAGTTTTCTGTGTGCACGACAACTTTTACAAGTATAAATTAAAGGGTTTACCATTACCACCAGATGCCTGATTAACATTAGTCATACTTGTCAATCTTAATTTCTCTAACTCAAATTCATGTTCTCTTATCGCTTTTCTCTCTTCAGCTTCTAATTTTTTCTGTTCAGTTTCTCTGTCTAATCTTTTTTGTTCAGCAGCAGCAGCAGCTTCTAATTTGTTCTGTTCTGCCACAAATCTCCTTTCCTCCACCTGCATCTGCAATTTCTTTTGTTCAGCAGCAGCATCAGCTTCTCTTTCTAATCTTTTCTCTTCAGCCAGAGCTTTTCTCTCTTCTGCAGCAGCTTTTTTCTCTTCAGCAGCAGCAGCAGCTTCTAATCTTTTTTCTTCTTTTTGAAGCTTTCTCTCCTCTGCAGCAGCTTTTCTTTCCTCAGCAGCAGCTTCTAATCTTTTTTCTTCTATTTGAAGTTTTCTCTCTTCTGCAGCAGCTTTTCTTTCCTCAGCAGCAGCTTCTAATCTTTTTTCTTCTGCCTTCAATACCATAGAGAATTGAGCAGTTGCCTATTCTTCTAAATCTTTACCAGTCTTAACAAGGGATTTCCCTTGTGTAATAAAGTAATCTAATGTAGACATCCTGTCTTATTAAATCAGAAACCTGAAAAAGTAAATAAATTACCTTATTTCACTTTCATGGGAGACAAGTCTATAGTATAGACTTAATCTTAGTGAAAAACTTGTATGGTTATTTTGTTATAATATAACCAATGATAACTTGAGTACCTGTGGAAAACAATATCTGTATATCCCAAACACTGTGGGAGACAAGCCTTACAAAGGTCTTGTATACTTCCTTAATGTAATCAATGATCACTTGAGTACCCGTGGAAAATAATATTTTCTATCCCAATCACTGTGGGAGACAAACCTTACAAAGGTCTTGTACACTTTCCTAGTGTAATCAATGATCATAAGTACTGGTCTGTACTATAATATAAATATATTCAAATATACCTTATATATTATCTGTCAACCAAAGACATTAACAAGGACAAACAAGAAAAGACAATATGAAAACGATTGCAGGAATCAAATTAAATCAAATAGAAAAAATCAAAAAATAATGATCACAGAATCTGTGATGATAACCGCAATGAAATCAACAAGACAAATAACGCCACAGTGTATAAACATAAGGGTGTAAAGAACTGAAATGAAAGGAAAGAGTAGACCAACAAATGCAAACAAATGAAGACAAAACTAAAGAACATAGAAATATTACAACAACAACAAGAAGGACAGTTTCGTCACAGCTAACAAATATTTGCAAACAATGTTGCATGCAAATTTCAATTAAGAAATTTGCTCCCTATAGAACGCTAGAGCAAGACCAATGTCACTTGGTATTTCTTGTTCTAGTCACCTCCCATCCAGGCCCGCAGAATACAAACTAACTTAACACACAACAAATAACATATAAACATAAATACATGTAAACCTTAATAGCATAAATGCATACATAATATGATTAAATAATATTGCAATGTGATGTTAATAGAGTGTCGCAGAAAGGATGTGTTGCAGAGAAGGCTTATCTTTTATTCAAAATAATTTTTCACTTTTAATAAGTTATTAAATTATTGAATTAACTTATTACAATGTTCAATTCTTTTGAGCATATGAAGATCCAACGATGAAATATGCACTTTATGTTCAACAACACTATGATTCTTCTGTACAGGATAAACAATCACTTCTTTCTTCTGTACGATAAGAAATGTCAACAGTACTGCTCCCGATATTTTATACTCTTGATACAACTGTCCTGTATAATACCGTTTGTACAGCGAAAAAATGTCAACAAGCGCTGACCTAGATACAGCATCCTATCAGTAATACAGGTCAAGCTGACATCGACTGCCCCGTTGTAACTTGTACACTGGTGTTCATGCGTGTCGTATGTGGCGTCAGGGATGGTCTGGTTATCATAACCCCAGGAATCTGGTTCACCACTGTAGAGTAAACGTGTTGTTGTGTATTCGCCACCACTGTAGAATGTCTGGATGCGGGTGTTATGTTAGAGTCATGCACTGATCATCACTGAAGAAAGTCTTCTTCAGTTACCTCTGCATCATCGAATGAACCTGTCATATTGACATTGAGTGGGAGTGTCAAGTAACGCGAATGGTGTAGTAGTTGGGTGTAACAGACCACTTGATAATATCTCTCACACACTCTCATGTAATGCAATGACGACTTGAACTGCCGCTGACATTTCAATAGTTTAATGAAGGCACGCACACTGGACAGCACGGATACAGTCATGGGAACATGTTGACGTACATTCATTGGTTATTTGAATCGTGGATGATACATTCATGTAGTAGTGAAATAACATTCAACCTAAGGTAGCATTCACTGTTCTGGTAATCAATCGCCGTATCCTCTACTGACTGAACGCGTCAATGAGGATCGGTAAACATACAAAAGTCATTGGCCCAACCTTCATTGCATGGCTAAGTTCTTAAGCTGAGATATGTCCAATGTTTGTATAACACTCATAAACCACGATAGTGGGTTTTCACCTCATAACAAGATCTCGATACCACTGCCCGATAGCAGGATACATAATCTGTTCTCTTGACAGTGATCAAAAATATGATGACAGAAATATAACATGGCCGCCTTCCTGAGTTGTCGCTCACTCACTCGTAGGAAGGTAGATATACGCCAAAGTTAATTTAGAATGTGCATATAAATAATTTCATAAAGTTTTCCATACAGCTCTACAGTAATCCAGTTACTTCATGTAGACATAACTGCTGTAGGAAAGCCTGTCATCTTCGTCGATACAAAACACGACCCTAGCGATACGAAGCACAATGTTCCATCTAGGTCTAATCGACTCGAGATCATCAAAAATAGGGTCTGGCATAACTGGAGTCCGAATCACACATATGAGGAGGATCTCTGACAAATAGACTCTTGCAGAGACATAAACTTCTCCTAGAAAAAACATCTATGAATCACTGTTAAACCTTAAACAGTGCCAGCCCTGGAAAAAGCACTCAGCCATCTTGGCGACATTATCGGAACTCTTCACAACCCAGAAGGACTACGAAAACCTCCCCTAGATTCCGGCAGAAAGAATATAGTCCGACCTGAACATACAAAGGTATACAATATACGACTGAATCTTCTTTCACAAGACAAGTAGTACACATGAATTCAGGCCATAAACATAACAAGCAAAATTAATCTATTTTCTGGCCCGAACAAATAAGAACGGACATGAATACAATATCAATGCGCCGAGTCAATATCAAGAAAGATCACTCATATAATCAAAAGTGTAAATCAATCATGAATTATCTAGCTTTACCAGAGGAAGCATTTTCATACACAAATGAATGCAAATATATATTTTCCATATTAAATAGCCATATCGTATTTTTGTAATATGTGCGTCAAAATATGCACGCAACAGCGACTATTATGTGGCTTTGCATGCGGCTGGCAACTTCATCATGTAAAACGTATTGCCACAGAGACCATTGCTGCAAGAGCATGTGAATCCTGGTTGGCAGGTTCCTGTACGCAGCAGTTGTAGTGATAGCTCCATACTCCGTGAGGAACGTGAGAGAAAATGATGATGATGATGACGATGTTTGTTTGTGATGAGTTTCATGAGAGAAAGTGTTTGCCCACGAGGCAGTGTGTTTTAAGAGAAAGTATGTGTGTTTTTGTATGAGTGAATGACATAAATTATACACGACGAACACTTTTGTTAAAAAATAAAATGTCTTTTCGAGAACGAAATCAACTTGATTTTTCCCCACAAAGATGTTATTATTCAGTGTGACTTGGCCAGAATAACCGTGTCCCAGGTCAAGACGATTGATTTTAATTCATTTTTGACGCGAGGGAGATCTGGTCACCGCATAGATTATCAAGGTTTAACGCTTTAACGCTTTAATGTGAGGCGGCTGTATACACACATACACACACATATACCAACATACACGAGCACACTCGTCGAACACGTGCTTTTCCGCGAAGAAGATCTGCTCTTCGCGGGTGTCGGAAATAGAACCACATTCTTCTTTAATCTCTGTGTGTTCCCTATGGAACACAGGGGCTGCAATTGTTACTCACCACCGATGTCTTCTTTGGGTCGTCTTGTTCAATTCTGGCCATGAAGTAACGATTGTTTGGTTTCCTCTTCTATCCTTCTTCTTCGTGTTATCATTGACCACCCAATTTTCTTTTCCATTGTGGGTTACAATTAACGGCGTGTTTAGCTATGCTGTTTAATTGTATCCTATGAGTGCGTGGTTCTCTTCTATAGGTTTGTATTTAAGTCATCTTAGTTTCACTTTGACTCTCCTAACGGAGCATGGAACCACCAAGGCGACTGACCCACTTACTGGAAGCCTGAATTAAAGCATGAATGTACTGGGGCAGTGATGGTTTATGTAACAACTTAATTTATACGATTAGGTTGCCAGCCCCATGAACAAAGCAATATGATACGCCTCTACAACGTTCCCGAGGAGCAGTAGTTCTGTTCTTTCTTTGTCCCCATAGAGATCCCCCGGGGGAGCAACATGGGGGAAATTTGTATTTACAAATATAACACAAGAAGCATTTTGCTGGCACCAAAGTCTTTACATTTGTATGAATATTTTTCTTACGTTTATTCTGCTTTGCTTGAATTGAAGAACAAGTTTTTTAATGCAGTGAAAATTTCGGGTTTCCTGATTGTTATAAATATGAAGGGACTAAAAGTTACCAATTTCATTTTTATTTTAATAAAAAATGTGTTGTTTTTTTTTTCGTCACAGGCCCCACACCTTGGTCAAGATAGTGGAGTTTCTATCAGGATGTGAGCAAACTGTTAATCTCCCAATTACAGAAATTTGAAAGAACGTAACTTTAAAGTTACTGATGTAATAACAAGTACACCACTTTAATTACAGAAGCAGCAAGGAGTAAAGCCCGACGATTACAGAAGTAATAACAACTAACGCCCAAAAGTTACCGAAGTAATAACGAGTAAAGCCCAAAAGTTACAGACGTAATAACAAGCAAAGCCCAAAAGTTACCGAAGTAATAAACAGTAAAGCCCAAAAGTTACCGAAGTAATAACGAGTAACGCCCAAAAGTTGCCGAAGTAATAACAAGTAAAGCCCAAAAGTTGCCGAAGTAATAACAAGTAAAGCCCACAAGTTACCGAAGTAATAACGAGTAAAGCCCTAAAGTTCTAAAGTTACCGAAGTAATAACGAGTAAAGCCCAAAAGTTACCGAAGTAATAACGAATAAAGCCCAAAAGTTACCGAAGTAATAACGAGTAAAGCCCAAAAGTTACCGAAGTAATAACAAGTAAAGCCCAAAAGTTACCGAAGTAATAACGAGTAGAGCCCAAAAGTTAACGAAGTAATAACGAGTAAAGCCCTAAAGTTACCGAAGTAATAACGAGTAAAGCCCAAAAGTTACCGAAGTAATAACGAGTAAAGCCCTAATGCTACCACAGTAACAAATAATAAATGCCAGAAGTTACCGAAGTAATGATAAGTAAAACCCGACAGTTACCTGGGTAATAACGAGTAAATCACGACAGTTACCGAGGGAATAACGAAAAAAAGCCTAAAATTACCAAATTAATAACATGTAAAACCCAACAGTTACAAAAGTAACCAGGAGTAACACCCTAAAGTTACCGAAGCAACAATGATTAAAGCCCTAAGGCCCAGAAGTTACCGTAGTAACAACGAGTAAATACCAGACAGTTACTTCTGTAAAATGGGGTTTTACTCGTTGTTTACTTCGATAAATGTAGGGCTCTACCCGACTCAAATCTATACGAGCAGTATTTATACTCAACGTTACTCGCAAAGTGTGAGTACCCTTTATCACTAGCAAAATTAACCCGTTCAAAATCCAAACGAAACGTATTCATACCAAACATTACTCGCGAAGTGTACCATCTATCCATCAAGAAAGTTTTTCCCCTCCTTTTTTTAAACAGTTTGTCTGCTGCCATCTGTCGGATCTATTATGAACATTTTTAACGATCCATAGCCAAAATCAATGGTCCTAAATAACTGAATGACAAATATAATCAAAAGCTATGAACAGAAAATATATGATTGATGCTTTAGGCACTGCATTACAGTAGATGAAAGGGGTAAAACTGCTCATTAAAGATTACAACGTAAAAACATGTCCAATTAGACGAAAATGAATATCTAATTTTGTTCATTTATTTGCAATTTTAAAACCACGTTCTACAATCTCGAGCGTATCTCATCTCGCGCCAACATGGGGCCACCTGAAGAGAGGGAGATTAATGAACACATGGAACAGGAACATTATGTCAGAAGTGAAGGGCCGTGGGAGCACATAGAAAGGAATGCAAAAATTGTAAGAGAGATGAGTTAGTGGAAGCGTGTGATCTCTGGTCTGTGCAAATATGATATTTAAGAACAGTGATTGGTTTAGCTAGGAAATACAGGTGACAATACAAGGGAGCGAGTGAAAATACAGGGGTTTACAATCACAGCTATAGATAAGAGTGATAGAGCACGTGTATACATAAATAACTATAGGCAAAAGAATAAGATATATGATGTATATTTTTACACATATATTTAAACGAGGGAAAATACAGATTAACATTCATATCTATAGATAAATAGATAATAGTACAGAAGTATATACCTTGTATAAAGAGATAGAAGAAAACCAGTGACAATATAAGGGTATAAATACGCATTTAGTGGACAGTGTCTCCATCATTGCTGCTTCAAAGATAAATTATTCATCACTTAGATTTTCTTTTTCTTCAGGCTGTGTCAAAGATCTTTGTCATTTCTTGGCTTATTCATTTTCTGATACTTTGTCTTCTACCTTTTTTTTATCAGATTCCTTATGAATGTATGTCTTTACCTTTCTTGTCTTTTTTATTTGTAACGTTGTTGAGGTCATTATAAGTGGCCGGTGGTCAGTAGTCAAGCTTATACTGGGGATGACTATGTGTCATTCGTAATGTATGTAGCGAAAAATGATGTATGAGCAGAGATAGGGTGTATGAGCAGAGATGATAGGGTGTATGAGCATAGATAAGGTGTATGAGCAGAGAGAGCGTGTGGGCAGAGATAGGATGTATGAGTAGAGATAGGGTGTATGAACAGATAGAGCGTTTGAACAGATAGATTGTATGAACAGAGATAGAGTGTATAACAGAGATAGAGTGTATGAACAGAGTGTATAACAGAGATAGAGTGTATAACAGAGATAGAGTGTATAACAGAGATAGAGTGTATGAACAGAGATATGGTGTATAAGCAGAGATAGAGTGTCTGAGCAGAGATATGGTGTACTAGGAGATAAAAATGAATATTGAGTGTCGCAAACTGACAGTAAATTTGAATTTTCTAATCCATCCCTGTTCCTCTCCTGGCACTTCTCTTTAAATTTTTCTGTTCCTCACGGCATGTCTAGCGTTTGATTTCGTGTCGGCCCCTCATTTAAGATTCCCTGTTCTGACCACCTAAAAACTAGTAGGACAAGCCTAAAAATAGGAACATGGAATGTTAGAACTCTAAACCGAGAAGGAAAGCTTGACAATCTTATATTAGAGGCAACAGACATGAAACTCGATATACTGGGAGTTGCAGAGGCAAGACATTTGGATACAGGCTACATAACAAGAGACCAGTACACGCTTATACACTCAGAAGGAGAAAAACATGAAAGAGGAGTAGGAATGTTGATAAAGAAGGAGTTAGAAAAATACGTATGTGGATACTGGATACACAATGACAGAATGATGTTACTAAAGATGAGAGCAAAGCCATTCGACATATCAATCTTACAAACTTATGCACCAACTAAAGATCACAGCGAGGAAGAAATAGAAGAATACTATAAAGAGCTACAACAAACACTTAAACCAGTCAAATCTACAGATGTGTTGATAGTAATGGGTGATATGAATGCAAAAGTAGGAAAAGGAAAATACAAGAAAATAGTAGGACAGTATGGATTAGGGACAAGAAATGATAGAGGAGACAGACTTATCCAGTTCTGTGAAGAAAACCAGCTGGTCATATGTAACACCTTTTTTGAACACCACCCAAGGAAATTATACACATGGAAAAGCCTAGGAGATGTAACACGAAATCAAATCGACTATATCATGATAAAACATAGATTTAAGAACAGTGTCACAAGTGCAAAGACACATCCTGGCGCTGACATAAATTCAGATCACAATCCAGTCATCATCAAAGTAAATATAAAGCTGAAAAGAGCAGGAAACAGAAGACAGGAGGAACCCCAGATAGAAATATCAGCACTGAAACAACCAGATATAAAACAGAAATATTTAATCGATGTCAAAAATAAATATCAACAGTTATTGACAGAAAGCATGGAGCAGTATAGAAGAGAAAACCCAGAAGAAAAAGTAACCACAAAATGGGAATGCTTAAAAACAAGCATACAATCAGCAAATGCAAATTTACCTAAAAAGGAGCATAAGAAAAATCAAATTTGGATGACAGATGACATCTTGAATAAAATGGCAGAAAGAAAGAAAGCAAAAAACACTCCAGAATATAAAACAATAGACAATGACATACGTACTATGTGTAAAGAAGCAAAAGAACGGTGGATAGAAACAAAATGCAAGGAAATAGAAGACTTGGAAGCAAAAAACATGACAAGAGATATGCATGAAGAAATAAAGAAATTATCAAGTCGGTCGCGGTTTGCACAAGGAGGAAGCTGTATCAAGAACAAAAATGGTGTAATATTACTTGATGAGAAAGACATATCAAACAGATGGGCAGAATACGTAAAAGAACTATTCGAGGACAACAGAGGTAAAAAACCATCACCAGATTCTAATGAAGGCCCAAACATTCTCAGATCAGAAGTAGAGAATACCATTCACATGATACAAAAAGGAAAATCAGCAGGCATGGATAACATAAAAATTGAAATGATAGAAGCTCTGGAGAGCTTTGGTATAGATACAATCACAGAAATATGCAACGATATATACAATACAGGATATATACCACACGACATGAAGACATCAGTTTTCATAACATTGCCCAAAAAACCAAATGCAACAGAATGTTCAGACTTCAGAACAATCAGCCTGATGAGTCATGCAATTAAGATACTGCTCAAAATCATACAGGAAAGAATAAAAAGTAAGGTAGACAGCGAAATCCAAGAAGAACAGTTTGGTTTTAGACGGAACAGTGGAACAAGAGAGGCAATATTTTGCCTAAGAATATTAGCAGAAAAATATACAGAGGTCCAAAAAAGTATGTATATGTGCTTCATTGACTATAAGAAGGCTTTTGACAGAGTCCATCATGAGAAAATAATTGAATGCCTCGAGGACATAGGTATTGATGGAAAGGATATAAGAATACTCAGTAACCTTTATTGGGAGCAAACTGCCACAGTAAGATCGGGAAGGAATTATTCACCATACATAGACATAAAAAGAGGTGTCAGACAAGGTTGTGTGCTGTCCCCCTGCCTATTTAATTTATACACCGAAAAAATTTTCAAACAGATACAGGAAATACCAGGACTGAAAATAAGTGGAAGGTCAATAAACAACCTTAGATATGCAGATGATACCGTGTTGTTAGCTGAAAGCGAACAGGAGTTACAAGAACTAGTGAAGCAAGTGAACAGTATAAGTCATGAATATGGACTCGACATTAATATTGAGAAAACTAAAACTATGATAATTAGCAAAACAGACGATAAACCCACATTAAAGATAAGCGTAAATGGGAAAATCCTGGAACAAGTCAAGAGCTACGTATATCTTGGTCATATAATAACAGAAGATGGCAGATGTGAAACAGAAATCAAGAAGAGAATAGGAATGGCCAAAGCTACATTCAACAACATGAAACATATACTGACATCCAAACAGTTATCTCACAAATTAAAACTGAGAATCATAAAGTGTTATATATATTCTGCATTTCTGTATGGTGCAGAAACATGGACGATGAATAAGCATTTGGAAGAAAGAATTGAGGCTCTTGAAATGTGGATATATAGAAGAATGGGGCGTATCTCATGGAAAGAGATGAAAACAAATAAGCAGGTCCTAGAAAATCTAGGTATGAAAAGAGAACTAATGAGGGAGGTCAAAGTTCGGCAGCTAAAATACTTTGGCCACATAAAAAGGCATAACACCTTGCAGAAGACCATAACAGAGGGGAGAGTTGAAGGCAAACGTGCAAGGGGAAGACAGCGCTATAAGTGGGAAGATAACATCAAAAGATGGACAGGAAAGAGTCTATCAGAGTGCACCACCAAGACAAGAGACAGAAGACGTTGGAGATCCATTACAGCCAACCTTCGTTGTGGAGATGGCAACTGATGATGATGATGTTCTGGCCGCGATCGGCAGCTTAAAATAGCATTGCTTAAGACGCACCTGCGCGCATGTGTGTTGTACGTTAGCCCATCGGGACGTTCCTCGCACGTAATAGTGTTTTGACCACACTGGCCGATAAATAGATTCCCTGAGACGTGCGCGGCAGCCTTACTAAGGTTTTCTTCAGCTGAGCGGTACAGAGTGGTCAGCCCTTTGAAAGCTCGGTAACTTCCTTACATCTCCGTCCAGGGGAGAGAAACTGGCATTCGTTCTGCGCCTATGTAGCGGGCCTTTGAGATCGGAAGTTGTCGAACGCTGGGGTAGCAGTGTATAACGTTATGTAAAGCACAGGGAACTTTAGTGTCTCTGATGTAGATTCTTGAATGGTGTTTTTGTTACTCGGGGTTACACTAATGCAGAGTGCATAACACCTGCAAAAACCACGCTACCGAAAAGATCAAGTCAGCGTCAGTAACAAGATTATAAGACCTGATAGATTTTAACATTCATTACACTTCGTTAACAAACCGAGCCCGAGGATAGCCGAATTAGACAGATCACTTGAGGCGAAAATATTCGACCCGTGTCGTAAAAATAAAAATATATAAACCAGATAGGAGTGACTTGCAAATTTTGCTGTGACTACTCTTTTAATCAGTAATTGATTTATTATCTTGCCAAGTGTAGCTCTGTCACATAACATAAGCTAACACATACTTAATAGGTTAAGAACCTCACAGTTTTGTTAGTATTTACAATGGGTTAACTGTAAGCTTAATCTGACACTACTTTTGGGGAATTAGAGCGTGTAAAATATTTACATAAATGTTACTAGTGAGGGATGCTCGCTCTAACGACTGAATTTGTTAGAGGCAGTTATTTTATTGTGGGAGAAACTTCTCATGGCAGAGTATGTGACTATGATATGTCTATTGTGTAGTTTAGAAATAACTTACAAGGCAGCCTAGAGAATTAGCCGCCAGCCAGTGAAAGAATTATATCCTATGTAAAGTCACCATGTATCATAGTAACATAAACATTGCATTTATATGTATTCCATTTTGTGAGGTTATTATTATTCCCTTTTGTGTATCGACCCCACGGGGAGCATACAAATTAATTGTGTAATGTAGCTAATGCTTATATTTTATGTTAATTCACGTAATGATATAAAATGATAGTTCATTACTTCAACGGGAACTACATGGTTGGAAAATCCATATTTTAAGTTTGAAAAGGACACGGAGTTGATTTTTACTGTCAGAGCAAACTCTCACACAAATAAAATTATTCTATGTGGATGCATATTGAGAATTGATATAGTGGAATTAACAGGAGGATAACTCATGTGGAAAAAGACAGAACGGAGACTTACCAGCAATAATAAACAAATACCGTAGTGGTGCATACCACTTAAATATAACACTAGTTACGATTTTATTTTGCTTGAGGTAATGGGTGCTTGTTTGGTCTTAGTCCCAGGTACCGCCACGGCTAAAACAGCTGACAACAAACACAAGCGGAGGGAACACACTAATTCTCCCTCCTGTCTAACGTTTTTCAGCAAGATGAGTGTCAAATTGCCAGTCAACTATACTACTTCTCATAACCCCACTAAACGGGTGGAAAAATCTCGTGAATATCGATTTCATTGCAGTGTAGAACCAACAACCGCAGCCTGACGTCACGTATTGTGCAGTAGTGGTTTCCTACTCGCTTATTTAGTAAAAGTCAGAGCTTAGAGGCATCCAACCCCTCATTCAACTCAACATCGCCAGCTTAATTGAAAGAATCTTACTGTGTGCTTAAACGAAGTGCTCAGTCACAGTAACAGGTCTCAAACAAGACCCAACTGGATTACGCGTCGAGTAATAGATACTGGGGCACGTCTGTTTTAATTCATAGCGCCAGGATAGGATTGCAAATAAGGACGATTGTCCTGAGCTGATCTCGACTAGTTATGCCTTCTGATCAGTACGACACATGCATGTATTAGTGGTCAGAGGAAAGACAGAGTTAACCGACAGCCTATCTTGGTTTAGGCTAGATCAGTTGTTTGTGAAAAACAGCGCAAGGAGGGCGTCTTCAGTGAATTTATAAATTCCCCCCTCAGTTTATGGGCAGAGACATAAAGACACTGACTTAAGTGTTTTGTTATGTATTTTTTTCCCAAGCAGCTTAAGGATTGTTAACCCTCGGTATATTCCCCCTGTCGGTGTCCTACGAGATGGTTTTGTTTTCCTTGATTTATGAATTTATATAATTGTTGACTTTGATATTTGATCAATTATTATTTTGCTGAAATTATTTTTGTCTATACAATCTAAAGGAATTTTAATAAACTTTAACCTTTTTGTTAATGAGCTGTTCAAGACATTCATCCATTTCTATTATTAAGTGACTTTGTAAGCCTTACTATTTCTCTGTCTACCAGTGAAAAAGAAGAGAGAAAGGGTGAGACTTTCGAATTCCTAAGTGAGTTGTGGGGCTTGGAAAGAGAGATATCTTTAATAGATCTTCTTCCAGGCTGTCTTAAGTTTCTTCCTAACTTCGCACATTATCTGTGTTTTCTCTATAATTCTTGCAGTTCACTCACATTGTTGCAGTTCACTCAAATTGTCTTACTCAACAAAATACTTCTAAAATACCCAACTCACGACATTGAGAAAGAAAAGTGTGTACAGAACAAAGTGGGCACGAAAAGTAAAAATTGTTCTGCAGTAGGATGCACCCCAGCAGCTGCGACCATCTACTTTAGAAACAATGAGCTTTTTAATGATAATCTTGATAAATAAAATCTTGCCTGTTTTCAGGTTTCAGTGTATCTGGAGTTTAAAATAAGTACAGCCCGTATGTAATTTTCAACAGTAGACAAAGTTTTCTTTCTCTTCATACACTCTCATACTTCTACTTGCATATTTTCAAAGAAAGCAGTGGTCACCTCTCACGCTATTTACATCTCCTTTGAGGTATTCCAAAAATGGTACAGGTGACTGGAAAATTAAAACTTAATGATATTTTACCGAGTGTTAACTTGACTTAAAAGAAATGATCACGTTTCTATCTCATGGATATCACTGTAGCACGTTTCACTAGCTTTGCCCAACTTCAAAATGCTATATCTCAGCGAATATATAACTCATATAAGTGAAATTTTGTGTGTGAATTTGAAATAATATAGACCCTATGAATTAAATGTTTCATTAAAATGCAGCCATTGGTTTCAATTTTCGTTTCTTTGCGATATAATATCAAAATTCTACTTGCCAACACACATCACACACACACATATTGAAATGTCTACAGTATATTATACGACCTCATTTGCACATGATTGGTTTATCAAACAATTGGCATGATTTTAGCGTGAAATTGCGTGAAATTGCACTTCTTGAACATAAAACAGTTTATATCCAATGTTACTCACACATTGTCAATCAGGGGTGTGTCTACAAAAAGTATTGTGTGGTTAAGTAGGAAAAATGAGTCTGCGAGTACATTTTATGACATTACAGCAAATCACAAATAGGATTTTTAAGTATTTCTGCAATGAAGTTACTCGAGGAAAACTATATCGTTCTATTTCAAACCCGCAAAAGAGGACTATTCATGCCTAGGGGATAAGCAAACGATCATTGCACCGCTGGATAGCGACATCTGAAATTTCTAATTCCAGTGTTTTACACAAGCAAATTAGGCCAAGAGTGGTGGATAATTTTGACAGAGAATTGATCCGCAGAGAAATGTGCAATATGTTTCACAATAATGAGGCAGTGACTTTAAGGAAATTGAAAATTTGGTTAAGAAAGAATAATGACATTGATATTTCCAAATCTACGCTATGGAGGACTATTATGAGTTTGGGATTCACTTTTAGAAAATATGTTGGTGATAGAAACCTTATTTGTGAGAAGCCTCATATAGTAGCAATGAGAAGCAAATATTTACGCGAGGTCAGAGAAATGAAAAGAGATTGTTATGATTTTGTGTATTTAGATGAAACTTGGATCAATGCACACCACAGTAATGAACGAGAATGGCAATCATCTGATGGGACAACTAAGAGACTAGTACCAAGCAGCAAAGGACAGCGCCTAATAATTGCACATGCAGGAAGCAGCCATCATGGGCTTCTAAATAATACTGAACTCATATTTGTTTCAAAATCCACAGATAATAGAGATTATCATACAGAGATGAATGGCAAGATATTTCAAGATTGGATTGTGAATCATGTACTTCCTTCATTGGATAGACCGTCGTGTTTGATAATGGACAATGCTTCATATCACAACGTTGTGGCACCAGAAGATAAAGTTCCTAATTCATCAAGTACTAAAGATGTAATAAAGATTTGGCTGACCAAAAACAACATTCCATTCAACGAAATGTCCCTGAAGCCTGAATTACTTGGAATTGTAAAAAATACACAGCATACAAAGATATTTCACATAGACAAGGCAATCCATGAACATGGTCACAGATGTTTAAGATTGCCTCCTTATCATTCTCACTTAAACCCAATAGAATTAGTCTGGGCTAAAATTAAAGAACAGGTAGCAACAGAAAATAGAACGTTCAAATTAAAAGATGTTGAAATACTTACAAAAGCCGCCATCTCCAATATAGCCAGGGATTATTGGAAGAAATGTGAGAACCATGTGTTACAAGAGGAAGAGGAATATTGGAGGAATGATGGTTTGTCCTTCATTCAGCCGAGATTGATTATCAATTTCTCAGAGACATCTGATTATGATTCGGATGAAGTTTAATTTCTTTAAAGATGACCTTACCTTTATTTACAAGCACATTAGAGGAGCAACGTTCCATTATGATATTTATGAACCGCAAAGAGGTGATACCTACTGAAATAATTAGATCAATGAAGGTCCAGTTTGGTAGTGCACTAAATGTCAATGACAAACAATGTCACGAGTATCTCGCATGCAGATCATTTAAGAAATCATCTTCAACAGGTATTCACATGCAAACGTGATGGCCACATTATTGTAATAGTAGACACGCCTATGCCTAATCAATTCACAGAATCTGTGACTGAAGTGGTAAAATTTCTTTTCTCGATACACAATAATTAGTATGCCGACAAAGATCAACGGATTTCATTCGTTTATGGGAACTAGACAAGATGCACAGATATAAAGTATATATTTGTTGGGTCTAACCCAATATAACATCGTATGCAAAAAATGGCATTAATACGTTGGACCGTTAATCAGATAATTACATTTGTTTGAGGGCAAAGCTAGTGAAACGTGCTATAGTAAGCTGCATTTTTGAGTTTTCACTAAGTACGCGGAAACAGTATACGTCATCCTTGGGAAAACGTGCATTTTAATTGCCAGCAGGAGACGTTTAGACAGAAATGTCTCTGACTTTAACATTCGTTCTCTTTCCCTCCTTTTTTAACCTAGATATCTACCAAATTAGCCCCTGTGACCTACCAACAAATTGGGGATCTACCTGATGCCGACCCCTGGTACACAGAGAATTCAGAGTTCGGGCAGTTTCGTGGTTACCGAAACATTGGTTTGACATTTTTAAATTCTCTTGGTCATTATAATTTAAATTTCCCTCATACGCATTTTGACATTTACGCGCTTGCTTTAATTATATAGCCTCCTTCAGTCATAACTGACTATGGGAATGAGCACCTTCAGTCATAACTACGGGAATGAGCCTCTTCAGTCATAACTGACTATGGGAATGAGCACCTTCAGTCATAATTGACTATGGGAATGCATCCCAGCGGTGATAGAACCCAAAATTTGTCTTTTTGCTTGGTTGTGGTGAAAAATTCTAATCCACATATATAAATGAGAAAATAAATGTAAAGCCTAACGAAGTAATTTAATAGAAGGAAAGAAGAATGGTAAAAGACCAGTGCTTTTCCCAATAACGTACACCTGCGTTGTAGAACGCCATAATGACTGAACCCGAGATCCCCTTTTTCTACTTCGTCTGCATAAATGTAACGCTTCCACGTTCGATAGTAAAAGCCTACTGCATCAACTACACGCGTTTCTAAAAATAAAACTGGTACTGTGTTTCTTAGAAAACCTTGAGATACGCAAACTGCTTAATGACCTAGATATAATATTACATTAATGTCATTATACACTACGTTAACCTAAAAGACAGACGGGCTTAGAAGAGAGAGAGAGATGCACGGAGGAACGCATGCAATGCTACCAAGTCGTCTCGCGATTTAAAAATTAATGCCACCCCACGCGAAAGGCATGCAGGCTTGATTTTTTTCAAATAGACAGTGATAAAAAACACTAACGATACGAGGTAAGGTTTTAACAAACATGTTTAATTCTTATTAGGAAACATGACACAATACTGTTTTACGTCTGAAATCCTGACTTTATACTGACAGAACAGTCGAAAAGGCAGGACAGGTGGCGGTTTGCAAAAAAAAAAAAAAAAAAAAACAAATACACGACTATCCTAGAATAATACATATTTTGAACGAAGCCACTTAACCCCCTTAAACTTATATATTCTTGTACCTTAAGACTTGCTGACAAAGAATATGTTATGTGTTACGCAAATGGTCTAGCACTTAATAAATTATAGCCAAAATACTATAGTGAGGTTGTCTGACAGCACAAGATCATATTTGCTCATAATGGCTGTTTGAACAACACTACTTTAGGGGAAGGGGGCCAACAAGTTAGATACGATTTGATTGGCTGTAGAAATATGTAAGGCGAAACCGGATTAGTCGGACTGCAAATACTAGTTGGTTGTTAATGGTTACGGTAGGATGGGTAAAGTTTTTTTCAAAGGCTCTTGTAAACATGGTCTCATTGGTTAGAGCGTTCGATATAGGCAAATAGAAGCGTCAGTTCAGGGCCAGTTTTGAAAATATAGTTTGTGAGAAGCAAGTGCGTGGCGAGCAAGCTAATATTTTTCTAATAAAAGCCTGGGATAAGGCAGATCAAAATTGTGCCAGAATTCATCGCCAGTCAACGTACTTGTGTATATTTCCTTGAATTGTGGTAATACTAGACATATTTCTTATATATCTATATATATATATTATATGAAAATTGAATATGAATTGATAAATTGTGTCTGTATGTGTGTGGTTCAGTAGCAAACAGCAGGCAAAGCCTAGATATTGCTCCACCATGTAAAAGCTTGTCAGAGAGGAGTATAACTGCATTGGCAGATATGGGATTGCCATTTAGTAACATGACACCTATCTTATTGTATAGAAGGAAGTACAGCTGGAATTGCAGAGGCGTTGTAACCATTAGGGAAAGGAATACTGGTATATTGTCACATGAGAAGCTAGTAGTTGGCATACAGCGCTGAACTCTGTGTTTGTAATGTCCTGTACTTCAGTGTGGAAATAGATATTATATATTAGTTCTGAAGAAGGAGGTACAACCTTCTTATTTCAGGGACCGTGGTACTGAAGTATTAGAGCAGCACCTGGTCTGAGTTTTGCTGGATCCAGAAGGCTGGCAGCAGACTCCTTGTCCAAGATATCGACCAGTGGGGTATCTCAAGATAACTGAGAAGCAAGCGAGCAGAGGAGACAGTGTTCCTGCCGCAGACACCTAAGTTAAGAATTCGTCAGCCAGAGCAGCTCACCCTTGTATAAACCCCTTTAAAAATTGACTGTAATACTAAAGCAAGAGGGGCAGTTATTGTTTACAAATAAAAAGAACTGTGAACCCTTCAAGATTATTTCCACCATTAACAAACACATGAAGTCGTGATGACAAACAACAACATAGCTTCAAAAGCCAGTATTACCTCTTAATACCAGAGCATAACACTACACACATATTGTAATAATATTCTATGTCAGGACAAAGATCCTTTGTATAATTTTTGTACATAGACATTGAGTTTACATTTGATTGTGATTCCTGATTCACTCTGTAGTTGGATCAGGATATCTATTCTTGAAAGAAATTAATACATAATTTAAAAGTTGACACTTGACTTACTTAAGCTAGTCTTCTAGAGTGTATATGTATGTGCTTGTCATAGTGGTGTAAAGTGTTGTGAATCTTAAATAAAGTGTTTATTTGTCTGTTGTTGTTGTTGTGGACTTACACTTCATCATTATCATAACCCTAGACATTTAACGTAGTCATCACAATATTCCAGAATAAGTCTGACTGAGGTCTAAATGTGGTAGCAAAGTAAGGTCATCTGTAACACACCACACATATTATATACAGATACCTTCACAGCTGATCTCAGTCAGTACACTAAGTCTCCTATAAATATTTATATAATTCCAACTTACCACATATATTGGGGCCCTGTCCGGGATTTTGAATCCTCCCCTAGCACATATATTTGGGGATAATTCACTTCTGGAAATTATAAAAATTAAAAAGGTATTCTTGGGTGGAAAAATAAGGTTGAGCTCTCAGTGCTTGTGGTTGTCCTTAGTTAATTACTCATAGATAACATTGTTTAGTTAAATATTGTATACATTTGCCTGTTAGAAAATGGCGGACCTGGCAAAATTTCGATCTGCTGCTATGCAGGCTGCTAAAGAGTTAGGAATGGACGGGCAAGTTATGATTGCTTATGTCACTACTGAATGTGACAAATATATTGAACGTGAAGAAAGAAAATTTGAAACAGAAAAAAAAATTAGAATCTGACAGATTAGAAAAAGAGGCTGAGAGAAAGTTAGAGGCAGAAAAAGAAATTAAGAGGTTGCAGATTGAGGCTGACAAAGAGGCTAGGGCATTAGAGGCTGAGGCTAAGAAGTTACAATTGGAGGCAGAACGAGAAGAAAAGAGACAGGCTGCGGAAAGGGAAGCAGAGGAAAGAAGGCAAGCTACCGAAAGAGAGGAAAGAAGGCAAGCTACAGAAAGAGAGGAAAGAAGATTGACTGCAGAAAGGGAAGCAGAAAAGGAGGAGAAAAGATTACAAAGGGAGCACGAGTTACGATTAAGGGAGTTGGAATTTCAAGGCCATGCTCCTGAAAATGGTGCCAGTCCCTTTACCTCCGATGCTACAGCTAGTCAAGGAGCCTCAACCTCAGCTATGAGTTTTCATTTAGATCATTTTGTTGAAAAAGACGATGATATCGAGAGCTATCTGAATAGATATGAACTGTTAGCTACCACGTATGGGTTAGAGAGAGAAAGGTGGAGCTTAAAGTTATCTCAAGGGCTTCGTGGTACAGCTTATGAAGTTTTCGCCAAGATGAGCAGAGATGATCAAGAAAATTATGACATGTTAAAGCAGGCTCTTTTGTTAAGATATGAAAAGAATGGAGAATTTTATAGAAAAAAATTTAGGAATGCTAAACTACTGTCAGGTGAAACATATCACCAGTTCTCTGCACGGTTAGAGACATACTTGGAGAAATGGACTTCTCTGGGGAAAACCCAAGATCTTAAGGAAATGATCCTTATAGAACAACTAAGAGAGTCCATGGCTCCAGACCTGAGAAAGTTTCTCACGGAACAAGGTGCAGAGAGGCTGGGTGAGTTACTAAATGTTGCTGAAAGATATCAAGCAGCTCAAGCAGAGGTAACAGGTAATAAAAAGAAACAAGTAGACAATTTTAAGGCACCACAAAACTTTAATAAATTTGATCATAGAGATCAGAACAAAGGTAAGCACCAGTATGATAGGCCACGGTATAATAATAAAAATAAAACCCCACAATTCGATGAAAGGAAATTTGATGAAAGAAAATCTTTCAACCAAGGAAGGAAGGGGTGTAAGAATTGTCGAATGGACAATCATACCACTGAAAAATGTAGAAGGAAAACTCCTCATTGTGCTGCTATGACATCTGGAAAGAAGGGAAAAAAGGTCAAACCTGCGAAACTACAGGAACCGTACCACCCCCCAGTGTGTGAAGATGTCATCTGTAATGGAGTCACCATAAGGTGCTTATATGATACAGGTCTAGATTATGATTCAATTGTGAGTTCTCACCTGGTACAAGCAGATCAATACACCACAGAAACAGTGTAGATTCAAACTGCAACCAAGGACGTAGCGACCATGACACTTCCCGTCGCCCGGATAAATGTGAAAACGCGATATGTAGAAGGAATCATAAAAGCAGCAGTGATAAATGAGCCAATCTACCCTCTGATATTGGGGTGTAGATATGTCTTCTTGGGGAATCCCAAGAGACCTGTGATATTGGCAACAGTGCAGACCAGATCACAGTCTAAAAAGGAGGAGGATAATCCAATAAATATTCATCCAGATGAGATGAGGAAGGCACAGGCGGAGGACAAAACACTCAAGCCGTGTTTCAAGAAATTGCCAAAGTGTCATACACCTCCAGGCAAGGGAGAATTTTATATGAAGAACAAGTTGATCTATAGGAAGGCTGGATCTGAATCCAATGGTCACGGACAGCTGGTCCTTCCCACTTCATATAGGACTAAAGTGTTGGAACTAGGGCATGCGATTCCCTTCAGTGGTCATATGGGGATCAGCGCAACAGGACAGCGGATAGCTTGTCACTATTTCTGGCCTGGAATAACTGAAGATATCAAAAGATATGTAAAATCCTGTCCAGAGTGCCAACGAGTAGCACCTAAGCATTGGACTGCACCAGCAACTCTAGGGGGAATGCCCATAGTGGGAACACCTTTTGAGAGAGTTGCAGTGGACATTGTGGGACCTCTCACTCGAACCAAGAGGAGGAACAGCTACATTCTGACTCTGGTGGACACTTGTTCTATGTGGGGAGAGGCGGTAGCCCTGTCATCAATTGATTCAAAACATGTGGCAGAGGCATTACTCACAATTTTCACAAGGTTAGGCTTTCCCAACCAAATCTTGACTGATAATGGCTCTCAGTTCAAGGGGAAACTAACCGAAGAAGTTTTCAGGGTCTTTCAAGCCAAACACTTCCATTGTAGGCTGTACCATCCCCAAGGAAACGGCCAAGTGGAAAGATTTAATGGGACATTGATGTCGATCCTGAGAAAGTTGGCACATGAAAAACCAGATGCATGGGACCAGTACCTTCACGCCGCCCTCTTTGCTTATCGGGAGGTACCCCATAGTTCAACCGGTATGGCCCCGGCAACATTATTATTTGGAAGGCCAATAAAAGGTCCACTCGAAGCTCTGTTAAGAACGTGGACTGATGAAAAGGCAGAGGAAAATATTACATCATCATACCAATATGTGAATGAGCTGACCACTTGTTTAAAAACTGACTGGAAACTTGCCAATGAAAATTTGAGACAAGCCAGGAAAAAACATGCTGCCTATTACAACAAGAAAGCTAAAGACAGAGAATTGGCTGTGGGAGAGAAGGTACTGCTTCTTCTACCCGGTAGCCAGAATAAGTTGCAAATTGGATGGCAAGGTCCATATACAGTTCTAGAGAAGGTGTCTAGAACAAATTATAAGATAGATAAGAAGGGGAAAGAAAAAATCTATCATGTGAATCTTCTGAAGAAATATTTGGAAAGAGAAAATCAGGAAGAGACACATTTGTTGACCATGTCTATTGCAATGGAGATGAAAAAGGAACCACTTTCATCATATGAATATCCATTACACCCCTGTGAGACAGCTGCACAGGTGAAAATCAGTATACATTTAACGAAAGATCAGAAGAAGAGAGTGCAACAGGTTCTAGATGATCATACAGAGGTGTTAACGGACCGTCCGGGGCATACAAACTTATTGGAGTATGATATGAAACTTATAGACCCAACACCTGTATGTATGAAGGCATATTCGATTCCTTTCGCTAAGGAGAAAGCCTTGAAGGAAGAGATAGACTATCTGTTGAAGGAAGGAATCATTTCACACAGTGAATCTTCGTATAGTTCCAATGTGGTGCTTTTAAGAAAACCCTCTGGAGAACATAGACTCTGTATAGATTACAGGAGACTGAATGCTATCACAGAAGGTCAGGTGGATCCATTGCCGGATACAAATCAGTTGTTTGTCAGGCTGAATAAAGCTAAATATTTCTCAAAAGTGGATCTGAGCAAAGGATACTATCAGATTCCGGTAAAGCCTGAGGTTAGACCTTATCTAGCTTTTAGTACCTCAGAGGGACACTATGAATTTAACAGATTGCCATTTGGATTGAAGAATGCGCCTAGTGTCTTCTCTAGAATGATGAGAAAATTGTTGGATCCTCTGAGTAATCCACGCATCACAAACTTCATGGATAATATCCTTACAGCGACAGAAACATTTGAGGAACACATTGACTCTCTGAACATGTGGTTTAATCGACTTAGAGAGGCGAATTTGACAGCCCGACCAACCAAATGTTGCGTTGGATGTAAAGAATTAGAATTCTTGGGACACACAGTCCATCAGGGAAACATGACTCCTGACCTCAAGAACGTGGAGAAACTAAGAAAATCCCCAAGGCCACAAACAAAGAAAGACGTGAGATCTTTTGTCTCATTATGTGGTTTCTACCAAAAATACATCAAAAACTTTAATTCCATATGTGCACCGTTAACTGATTTGACATGCAAGGGAAATCCAGATCGAATTACCTGGACAGCACAGTGTGAATTAGCCTACCAAGAATTAAAGGAAAAGCTCACCAGCAAACCTATTTTGAAATTACCTGACTTAAGTCAAGAATTCATTGTGAGAACAGATGCAAGTAATATCGGTTTGGGCGCTACCCTGTTACAGAAGTCAGATTCACTAGATGGGGAATTAAGCCCAGTGGCATATGCTAGCAGAAAGTTGAATAAAGCTGAAAAAACTTATTCAACTAGCGAAAAAGAATGTCTTGCTGTAATATGGGCGATTAAAAAATTCAATATTTATCTGTATGGGAAGGCATTCATGTTACAAACGGACCACAAACCCCTGGCGTTTCTAGCACAGGCTAGGCATGAAAATACGAGGTTACTCCGATGGTCATTGCTTTTGCAACCATTTGAGTTCAGCATAGAATATATTTCTGGAAAAACTAACCTGGGTGCGGATTTTCTAAGCCGCCATCCGTGTGATGAGAATCACAATGATCACCAGGAATAGCAATACATTTATCTAGGTGTATATAGAATTATGGACTGACATATGATGTCTGTTTTAAGTGGGGAGAATTTGTGGTGAAAAATTCTAATCCACATATATAAATGAGAAAATAAATGTAAAGCCTAACGAAGTAATTTAATAGAAGGAAAGAAGAATGGTAAAAGACCAGTGCTTTTCCCAATAACGTACACCTGCGTTGTATAACGCCATAATGACTGAACCCGAGATCCCCTTTTTCTACTTCGTCTGCACAAATGTAACGCTTCCACGTTCGATAGTAAAAGCCTACTGCATCAACTACACGCGTTTCTAAAAATAAAACTGGTACTGTGTTTCTTAGAAAACCTTGAGATACGCAAACTGTTTAATGACCTAGATATAATATTACATTAATGTCATTATACACTACGTTAACCTAAAAGACAGACGGGCTTAGAAGAGAGAGAGAGAGATGCACGGAGGAACGCATGCAATGCTACCAAGTCGTCTCGCGATTTAAAAATTAATGCCACCCCACGCGAAAGGCATGCAGGCTTGATTTTTTTCAAATAGACAGTGATAAAAAACACTAACGATACGAGGTAAGGTTTTAACAAACATGTTTAATTCTTATTAGGAAACATGACACAATACTGTTTTACGTCTGAAATCCTGACTTTATACTGACAGAACAGTCGAAAAGGCAGGACAGGTGGCGGTTTGCAAAAAAAAAAAAACAAAAAACAAATACACGACTATCCTAGAATAATACATATTTTGAACGAAGCCACTTAACCCCCTTAAACTTATATATTCTTGTACCTTAAGACTTGCTGACAAAGAATATGTTATGTGTTACGCAAATGGTCTAGTACTTAATAAATTATAGCCAAAATACTATAGTGAGGTTGTCTGACAGCACAAGATCATATTTGCTCATAATGGCTGTTTGAACAACACTGCTTTAGGGGAAGGAGGCCAACAAGTTAGATACGATTTGATTGGCTGTAGAAATATGTAAGGCGAAACCGGATTAGTCGGACTGCAAATACTAGTTGGTTGTTAATGGTTACGGTAGGATGGGTAAAGTTTTTTTCAAAGGCTCTTGTAAACATGGTCTCATTGGTTAGAGCGTTCGATATAGGCAAATAGAAGCGTCAGTTCAGCGCCATTTTTGAAAATATAGTTTGTGAGAAGCAAGTGCGTGGCGAGCAAGCTAATATTTTTCTAATAAAAGCCTGGGATAAGGCAGATCAAAATTGTGCCAGAATTCATCGCCAGTCAACGTACTTGTGTATATTTCCTTGAATTGTGGTAATACTAAACATATTTCTTATATATATATATATATATATATATATATATATATATATATATATATATATATATATATATATATATATATATATATATATATATATATATTATATGAAAATTGAATATGAATTGATAAATTGTGTCTGTATGTGTGTGGTTCAGTAGCAAACAGCAGGCAAAGCCTAGATATTGCTCCACCATGTAAAAGCTTGTCAGAGAGGAGTATAACTGCATTGGCAGATATGGGATTGCCATTTAGTAACATGACACCTATCTTATTGTATAGAAGAAAGTACAGCTGGAATTGCAGAGGCGTTGTAACCATTAGGGAGAGGAATTCTGGTATATTGTCACATGAGAAGCTAGTAGTTGGCATACAGCGCTGAACTCTGTGTTTGTAATGTCCTGTACTTCAGTGTGGAAATAGATATTATATATTAGTTCTGAAGAAGGAGGTACAACCTTCTTATTTCAGGGACCGTGGTACTGAAGTATTAGAGCAGCACCTGGTCTGAGTTTTGCTGGATCCAGAAGGCTGGCAGCAGACTCCTTGTCCAAGATATCGACCAGTGGGGTATCTCAAGATAACTGAGAAGCAAGCGAGCAGAGGAGACAGTGTTCCTGCCGCAGACACCTAAGTTAAGAATTCGTCAGCCAGAGCAGCTCACCCTTGTATAAACCCCTTTAAAAATTGACTGTAATACTAAAGCAAGAGGGGCAGTTATTGTTTACAAATAAAAAGAACTGTGAACCCT
Organism: Oreohelix idahoensis; assembly: GCA_024509875.1. Classification (NCBI taxonomy): domain Eukaryota; kingdom Metazoa; phylum Mollusca; class Gastropoda; order Stylommatophora; family Oreohelicidae; genus Oreohelix; species Oreohelix idahoensis. The sequence continues at coordinate 207,739 of JAMPIV010006156.1, read as the reverse complement.
TCAAGATTATTTCCACCATTAACAAACACATGAAGTCGTGATGACAAACAACAACATAGCTTCAAAAGCCAGTATTACCTCTTAATACCAGAGCATAACACTACACACATATTGTAATAATATTCTATGTCAGGACAAAGATCCTTTGTATAATTTTTGTACATAGACATTGAGTTTACAGTTGATTGTGATTCCTGATTCACTCTGTAGTTGGATCAGGATATCTATTCTTGAAAGAAATTAATACATAATTTAAAAGTTGACACTTGACTTACTTAAGCTAGTCTTCTAGAGTGTATATGTATGTGCTTGTCATAGTGGTGTAAAGTGTTGTGAATCTTAAATAAAGTGTTTATTTGTCTGTTGTTGTTATTGTGGACTTACACTTCATCATTATCATAACCCTAGACATTCAACGTAGTCATCACAATATTCCAGAATAAGTCTGACTGAGGTCTAAATGTGGTAGCAAAGTAAGGTCATCTGTAACACACCACACATATTATATACAGATACCTTCACAGCTGATCTCAGTCAGTACACTAAGTCCCCTATAAATATTTATATAATCCCAACTTACCACACTGGTGTTACTTTCGGCGTGTGCTTTTCTCTTCTGCTTGTTATGAAAGCTTCTTTTCGCCCACTCTGAGGTGGTGCCGTAGGAAGCAAAGCAACTCAGTGCGATCGGCAGCTTCATCCTCCCAGGTGGCTGGATTTATGTCCAGTGACTTCATGTCTTTATTGTACACATATTTATGAACCTCGGTGGCGGTCGCCCGACTGATCTTTTGCCATCTGCCAGTTGCCCGCAGAAAATTTCTTTGGGGGTACGACCATCTTTCATGAGGCGGACATGGCCATGCCAGCGTAGTCTGCTCTCTCGAAGCAGTGTATACATGCTTTGAAGGCTAGCACATGACAGCACCTCGGCGTTTGTCACTTTGTCCTTCAGTAGTTCTATTAAGCCAGGATGATGAAATGTTTTTGGGCTAACATGTTTATGACGGAATAAAGAATTTTATTACCTGATCAGCACAAACACACATGCAACGAAAGAATATGTCTACTAACTGTACACTCACGCATGTCGTACATACGACTATGAGGTAACGCTTGGGTTGGCAACCTTATTATGCACAACAACTAGCCGCATAAGCCACCTCTGGAAAAGCATGTGAATGCTTGGTTCAGGCTTGCAGCAAGGGGATCAGCTACAATCTTGGTTAGATGCTCCGCATGGAGAGCAAATGAAAATGAGAAATGTTATTTATTGTTGTAATCTATCTATCTATCTATCTATCTATCTATCTATCTATCTATCTATCTATCTATCTATCTATCTATCTATCTATCTATCTATCTATCTATCTATCTATCTATCTATCTATCTATCTATCTATCTATCTATCTATCTATCTATCTATCTATCTATCTATCTATCTATCTATCTATCTATCTATCTATCTATCTGTATACCTGTATACCTGTATACCTGTATACCTGTATATCTATCTATCTATCTATCTATCTATCTATCTATCTATCTATCTATCTATCTATCTATCTATCTATCTATCTATCTATCTATCTATCTATCTATCTATCTATCTATCTATCTATCTATCTATCTATCTATCTATCTATCTATCTATCTATCTATCTATCTATCTATCTATCTATCTATCTATCTCTGTTTTTCTCTCTTACCTCCTCTAAAATTAAACAAATAAGAAAAGTATGCAGAATATGCCATTTTATGAACACCCAAAACAAAAATTATAATAATAAAATAAAATAAAAATAATTTTAAAATAACATAAAAAGCACACAGACACAGATAAATTAAATTTTCATTTATTCTATAAACAGCGAATGGCGTGGAAGGTTAATCCTCTCCCCAGGTGGCGGAAATTGAAAATACCGTGTAAAATTATCTTTTTTGTTTCAAGTATTACCATGCCTGGTGACGTAGGCAATCATGTATCTCCACAACTTCCTGTTTCTAGTAATGATTTTCTGGTTCTATAATTTCACTTGCATATTTAGTTATTTACTGCGTTCGATTGGCTCAGTAGCTAGGGCGCTTACCGGCACAGTTACCAGGTTCCGGGGTTAGAAACTTGGTAGCATCAACCTCTAGTCTACCCAGCTGTAAATGAGTTCCTGACAGCTGTTATTGAAGGCAAAGGCAGCGAGGAAGGGAACTAGTCACATACAGCTGGACCTAATTTTGTGAAATCTATAACACTTCACTCCCCTCAGTAGTTTCTGCTGTGGAGACACTTAAAAGAAAAATTTAGTGCTAATTTTTCTTTGAGTTACTTGCTCTTTATCTTTCCTTTTTCTTGTCATTTGTCTGTGCTCCTTACCCTATCTTCTACTTTTTCAACGTGTAATTGACAGCGCACTTCGTCTGTTTATCTTAACCTATATATATTTCTTGTCGTTGTCGCCTGTTTGTGGCTGTGGCTGACAAAAAATAAACGCCAAAACCTCCCGTGTTTTGATTGTATCGTTCTTGTGGAAAACTGACGTAATTCCAGTTTTGATTATTACTTTTTTACTTTGTCTCCAGTACTGTTCATTAATTCTGTTGTTGACTTCATTACATGCTATGATGTCAAACTGGCTAGTAACGTCTTTCTTGTCCTGTGTATCTTTTTCCTTCAATCTTTTCTGTTGTCATGGTATATTTTATCGTTTTTTTCTTATGATGTGCCCAACAGTGGCGTATCCTGGTAATGCGAGCTAGGCGTGCTGCTACTTAAAATGAATATGTACGCCTACTATTTAACTTCTTTCCCTCTTAATTTAAAAACCAACTATATTCAATTACGCAACGATAGTTATTAGGGGTATGTGTCAATTATCTCCGAAATACTAATTAACTTACAACTTGAAACTCACTGTCACTGTAATAATCTCCATTCCCGGCAACTAACAAAAATTAATCACAAAAAACACTGGACGGACACAACCGATTTTTACAGCTTGAGAGCTGCAAGACCACCTGCACGCATGTTCGCATTGTATTGACGTATCTAGCCATGACCCCGAACCACACAAACCAGTGTTCAAACGTAAAACCGAAAGGTGCCGCACGCATAGTGACGGAATTACTCGAGAAACTTCGGGCGATTGCTACCAACCAAAAAAACTGCACTATAAAACGCGTCTGGGAAACTGAAACTAGATATACTCGTGAGATTCTATGCGGGAAAATCTGTTATCCTGATGCGCGCGGTCCGAAAGCAAAACATTATAAGAGAAATATTTTATAGAATAATACATTAAATTTTTATTTTCCTTCGGGCATAGGTGTGCGCAGCACGCACAGCACACATAGAGAATACGCCACTGGTGCCCAAAGACAATGGATTTCGTCCTACAGACGTGAGTTAAGCTTCCTTTGCTTTCAGGATATCCTATTTAAATTTTAGCAGTCCATTGTATTCTTAACTAGGTTCTGTAAAACCACATCCTTGTGGCCTCTAGTGCTACTTTGTTTATTTACTATATGCCCATGATTACTTTCAGTTTTATGGAACGCGTGCATTAGCCTCGGCTATTTAACTCTTCGTTAACGCTTTTTTTTCTCAGCCATCTTGAATGTTTCTTTCTTGGATCCAGCTAAGTGATTTTTTAATATTGTTGTTTATTTCTGTCTTTGCTTCGTTGATTATTTACTTTCTTGTTTCGACATGTCTTTCTGGTTTTACGATTTTCTTGCATTATTATTGTTATCGTTTCGCTCATCACCGTTGTTCCATCTGCTTGTATCGCTCATTTGTTGTTTTCCTCATCATCATAGATTTTTGTAGTACCTGTATGTAATTCTTGTCCTTGTCACCTGTTCGTAACTGTGGCTGACGAAGGGTAAAACCCGAAACGTCCCTTGTTTCATGTGTACCGTTAACTTGTAAAACTGATTTCATACCATATTAAATAAATATATAAATTAAAAAATAACTCTTCACCTCAGAGATGCATTTTTCATCCCATGTTATTAACCTTCCTTTGTATTTTAATCTATTGAGTTAAAAGCATAAAACTTATATCTTTAGTTTTATACTGCAGTCGTAAATAGTCACTTTCTTCGAGACAACAATAATTTCTGTCAGATTCGCTTTGAATACGTATGTGGACAGTAAGTAAAAATGGTAAAGGATCCCGTTACACGCCCATTGAGGCACATTGGGAATATGATGTTAGGCCCATATTTTTCTTGACCATCGGCACACTAGGGGTGATGTGGTCAGCATCACGCCGGCCGCCTTAACCTTCCCAGAAGTTGCTCTGGTACCCAGTTGGGGCTGGGTCGACCCAGGAGCGGTTTGCGGCCTAAAAAAATCCCACCTCATCTGGGGATCGAACCATAGACCACTGAGCTAGGAGCCGGTGCACTAACCACTATGCTACCGCGGCTCCCATGTGGACAGTACACCACTTTTATTTGTCTGAGAATTTTTATCCACACATTCTTCAGCTCAAACACAGTCTGAATGATTTCGTGGAAACCACAAACGTCCACGCCAAACCCAAAGATATAAACGAAAGACACGGAATCCAGTGTTCTGCTAGCAGGATCCTTGTACTACAGGAGCGATAAGAAGAACTTCAGGAGTGCGTGCCAGACAAATTATGCCTTTGCGGTTTGCTGCTGCGATATCAGTAATAGACGTCAGCCGGTTCCATCAGATTGGGCACGGAGTATTGATTCCAATCTTGATTTCAGAGTACAAGGCCAATAACATTAAAAGCAACCGTTATGGTCTAGAACTTTATAATCAAGATCGTTGTGTCGTCAAGGATCTATTTTGTTTTAACCATATTCCAACTGTCGTGAGACTGAGTGTTAAAAAAATCGTAACAGGGAAAATATATCTTAATTGATGTTTTGTTTAAGTTAATTATGTGGTTTAGATAACGTTTATTTTAAAACATCGTTTGTATATATTAAGATATGTATTTGCTAAATGGAAATGGAGATAATATTGTGTTGAGTTTCATGCACTTAAATGCATCAGTAGTAACGGGGTCGCAAGGAGGTAGGGAATCACGTATGTGTGTTTACACTGGTGATCAGAAAGTTAGAATGTTGTCTTAAGTGTGTTAAGACGTGCGTAGGGACCAGCCGACTGTTTCATAAATTTGTCGGTGGTGTGACGAAATCAGTCGTGCAATTTTTATAACTCTCATTCACTCCGGCAGTATCGCCTCATTTCTTCATTGTTCTCACTCATCGTCCTATTATTTGGCATATCTATTGCCCTTACATTCATTTTGTTCTGTGACTACTCCCAGATGTATTTACGTTCCGCCAGGTGAACTGTGGTATTATCGAGGATAATTATCACCGGTCAGCGATAATACGTTTATCTCTTTGAGTCGCCGGCAACCTTTGATAAAGGCGACCGGTGTTTGTACAAGCTGGTCACGCACGACCAAGTCAAAAGGAAACCACGTTGTCTGTCTGAGACAACAGTCGGGCGGACGCACGATCACGGGTGGTAATGAGATAATAGCTTTCGCTGTGCCCATCCCTGGGTAATTATCACAGATATAATCTGTCTGGCGCTAGTGTGAGAGAAGAGCATCAAAACTGACCGCCTACATTGTACGAGTTATTTGGAGAAGTGCACTTATCATCAAAAAAATTGTGACGGAAACCACGGCAACAGGACTCACCTAGAGTTAAGTTCTTGTAAAAAAGGCATCAGCAAAACGGACTTTTATCACTTCCCTATTAAGTCTCTATGAATACGCTTTCATCTAAAATTTCACCAATCATTCTATATTTATTTTAACCTGTCAAAGACTAATTCACTATTAAATTTGTTACATGTTACTTTAAAACTAAACAAACATAGTTGTTCAGTTATTACATGTATGAAAGCAAACGTATGAGCAAGAATATTATATAAATATATATATGACACATATTTACCTCTAAACAGAGATATACCATTTTAAGAGGAAATTCGCTGAATTACCTCAGCTGGGGGCTTGATCGGGTTAAAAGCTATTGCTTAAACTTTTCACAAAAGGCGACGGATCAGATATAAGTTAACAATTGTTCAGCCCAATGCAACATTGTCCTTGACTTCTGAAAAAATCTTGTGAATTGTCCCTTAAGGTAGAAGCGTCATTACCCTCCTATCTACATCTCTGCCAAGAGTAATCTTGTGCGAAGGAAGACACCTTTGACGACCCATTTAGATACTCTTGAGTTGTGGTCACTGTTGGACCACTACTGCAAAGCAGGTGAGGCAATCCGTGACAGGTGGAATGGAAGTATATGTTCAATATTTGGAAGTGATTTGCATTCAAAATAATACTGGTGGTATACAAACGTCTGATAATGTGGCGGGTTCTCTCCCGCGCTCTGCAGTAGTGGTCCAATAATGGCCAAAAATCGAGTAAAAGGAATACATTTTACAAAGGTCACTATCTTTGCTGAAGATTTATTTCTCTTGGCAGTGATATTAATAGACGTATTGTGCTACTATTTCAGGGAATCTCACGGGAATTTTTAGAATGGCAAGTATAACAACTGAGTCATCTAAGTTTGTTATAAACTTCGTATTCTCCGCCCACCTCTGTGAGAAATATGTGTTTTGACTCGTATTTTATGAGCCCCAGCTGAAGGTGATACCGCTAAATATTAATTTAATAGCTCTGACTATACAGACAAGTATTTTTTTAAAAAGAGTTATACGAGTACAGACACAATATTCATTCCCGAGAGATTAACTCAACTAATGATTTATATTTACATATAAAACAAGAGATTTATTTAAGAAATAGTGTTGGAACAAGGGTAAAGAATGAAAATGGTTCAATCAGTAACCAGTTAAATAATTTCGTACTGGTCGTTAGAGAATTAGTCATCACTGGGTGTTAAAAATAAAAGGTGATAATTTTATAAAAGTAATCCGTACACTGAGGCCGTACGTTTTGAATCAGCTTTGCTTTGCAAATGTCTGCAGTGAGTTGTCTCTGGATGAAGCCTTGACTGTTCCTTCTTGTCAGAGGTCGAATGGTTTGGTGGCAGTAAGTTTCTGTGTGTGCAAAAGTAGCTGCTCAAGCTGCTTCTTCAAGTGTCCCCAAGAGTCGTTTGTTATAGGTGTCTAGAGTCGACTTCCGGCAATAGTTACCAAGTTTTTAGTAAATTTTACCTCCACCCCTCATTCTGAACATTCTTGACATGACAATATAAGGTTGCACTACATATTATATATAACATGCCGGAAATCATTATATCATATTCCTTGCCCTAATTATTACATATGATAAATCGTTTTCAAGACTGTTAGAATCCAGGCAACTTTACGGTCGGGTCATATTGTGGCACGTCTCTCCCACGCACTTAGACGGTCGGGTCATATTGTGGCACGTCTCTCCCACGCCTAAGGTTTATGTTAAAAGGTTGTTAAGAGACTTGCTGTAAGTAGTAAAGTGATATTGGTAAAATTACGACCAAAGCTAATGATGAGCGATATGTGTAATCATGTCTACCAAATTATACACATGTTATTTTACGCTACCATCGACAACATTTCTTGTTTGTCGCTTTTGCCGGCTGGGCTGAAGCAGAATACTTTCTTATCTGCCAGTAGCCCGTCTATCAGAACAACAGAACGACAGACCAAATGTTGATATAATTTTATTTGCTCCATCTGGCTACTCGAGTACTGATCACAATCAAAGGATACGTGCCACATCATGCGAACGAGACTAAACGTGTGGGAATGACAGTGACCTACCGAGGGTCAGATACTATCGCTTGATGAAGGCGTGAACAAAAAATAATGACCGAGTGAGAAGGAAAAAAAAGGATGATCGAATGGATACTGACCGAGATGAGTGAAGAAAGGAAAATGAAGCTAACGAAATAAGACGTATTTGGTAACAGATAAGTACATTGGATTATTGAATCCGCGAATGTCGTGTCCGGCTTCGGTTGAGATATAGTAAATGTAAAGGTAGTCCCATAACAGATAATGCTATAGAGGAGTGAAGTGTTAGAGACTTTACTATATTAACTCAAGCTTTGAGAGGTGGGGTGACCAGTTTCCTTTTTTCTTCCTTAATACAAAAGCAAGAATCGCGTACCTATTAACAGCTGGGTAGACTGGAGCGTGACGATACTGTGTTTCAAGCCCGGCACCTTTGCGCGCGTGAGACCACCACTATAGTCCATCTGCCAATCGTACGCTCTGAGAGATAGTATAAGAAGCCTTTGAGAATTTTTATGTTTGTAACCTAAATAAGGGGAGCTTACCGAATATAATTTGAATTTTACAATTTGAATTATGGATGAGCACAAATGAAATGCACACACAAACACACATATATATAAATAAATACACACACACACACACACACACACACACACACACACACATATATATATATATACATATATATATATATATATATATATATATATATATATATATATATATATATATATACATACATACATATATGTACACGTAATGATTGATTCACCTGTAGTGATGACGAGCCGTTATTGTTATTGTTATCGTCATCATACACCCATATAATCGCAATAAGTAGCAGACAGAAGTTTGTATCACCATAGGACTAGAAAAGTTTAATATTTCATACCTACACATTCTCATACACATACTGATACATATACCAACATATCTTAAACTATTCGCAACTTGCTCAGAGATTCGTCTTTACCAGACGAATACAAAGCTGTAGCAGAAGAAAAATTGTATTGCAGACGCACACTAACGCCCTGATGAATACGTAATCAGTTTTAAAATAACAAGAGCATTGGACGACAAAAGTAATAACCTTCACGAGAACAAATATGCCCTGGGCTAGGGACGTGTCACATCCTCCACTTTTGCTAAGTCATCAGATGTTTATTCATGCACTAGTGGGATACCAGAAAGCTGACGTGATGTCACACAAAACCCTTCCAGGCCTTCAGTGAATGAGGTATCATTGGTTTAACAGGTTATTGAAAAAAGTAAAAATGGTAATTTAAACGTGTTCACACATAGCGTGTTTACATTTTTGGGTAAAACAAATACCTGGAAATAATAAAATTTTCAAGCCAGGTCAAAGACACCATGGAAGTCGAGAAACAATGTTTGAACACCTGCACGAATTTTGATAACCCTTTCACACGAACATGGACTTCTGACTGCTGTAAAACTGTTGTCCAAGGTAAAGGTCAACAAGTGATCTGTATTAGTGATATGATTCGACGGAGAATCATTTGTTAAAGATTTCCAAAATGGCCACAGTGACCTGGAACGACCACTACTGCTAAGTTCGTGTTTAAAATTTGTTGTAAAAACGAGTACATGAAAGGTTGTTAAATGGGAGTCCAGGTAAGCACTAAACAGAGAATTTAAGAAAGAATATCTTATTTTAAAATCTGCAAAGTAAAGATATAAGCAATTAATGTAAATGAAGTAACTGAAAATAGTTCTTTTTCATTCTAGTTTTTTATGTGTGCACATATGGACAGATAGACTTAAGATGATGGTGAAGATAATGGTGATGATTGTGGCTATAAAAATACAGATAAATTACATATCGTTTTCTTGTTTCAAGGCTATGCTTTATGTTATCAAATTTATCGAAACTGTCCTCTTCTCATAACATGCCCGAAGAACCTGATCTCTGTCTCTGTGATGTCCGTAACAGGGTTTCTGTGCACACTAGCCTCTTACTTAATATTTTCATTAATATTGTTAGATATGATGGTATTGCTAGAAGTCTTCTATAGATTCACATATCTATGGCTTATGTATGTTTCTGATTGCCCAGGACTTACTTTTATTTGATATGATCCGCTCTATGTAACATTGAAAAAAAAACAACCTTTTTTTACTTCTATTGACCGTTATATGTTGCAAAGAATTCTTTTCATTTTTGGAATACTTTGTGTGTGTGTGTGTGTGTGTGGGGGGGGGGGGGGGGGGGGGGGGGGGGGGGGGGCGGGGGGGGGGGGGGGGGGTGGCATTCTGTTCTTTATTTCTGATGATATTAGGGTGCCAAGATTTTTGAATTAGTGAACTTATGTCAAATTTTGACGATGCATTTTTGAGAGTTTTTTCTTAAGGGTTACTATCACATCCGTCTTGTTGTTGGGAGCCGCGCTGGTGTAATGGCTTCGGCGTTGTACTGGCGACCAGGTGTTCATGGTTCAAACCCGGGCGTCGGCGTTTGAAGAAATGTTTACGGCCGGAAATTTGACTGAATAGCCTGAACGGCTCCTGTGATAAACCCTCTGTGGATGGGAAGGAGCGAAGCTCCTGACCGGGTTGGAAGGAAAGTCCTCAGGTTCCCCAGCCTCGCAATGACATATCATTGGGCCGAAGGGCTGAAAGCCCAAGTGCCGCTGGTTAAGAAAAAAAAAAAAAAAAAATCTGTCTTGTTGTTATATACGTTCAAGTCTACATTTCTTTTCCTTGACAATGGTATCAATCATTTCATGTCCCTTATATTACTGATAGCTATTAGGACTACATCAACAGGGAATGTCCATTTGTTTATTTTATGGCCTATAATCGATATTCCTAGTCGTATCCTATATTAGGGTAACCATATTATTTTTTTTTAAAGGAGGACATTTTCTGATCTTTTGGCTAAAAAGCAGGACAAAGAAGGACACTTTTTTAAGAAAAGGAGGACATAAAGGAGGGCACATTAATTTCACTAATTTAACACATTAATGTTAAGAGTCATGATAAACTATATAAATACTTCAACGAAATTTTTAAAACATTTAAAAAACCTTCATAAAATGCATTTTAAAATAATTTTTACATCACGCATTATTTGTTTCAACATCACTAAATATTCTGTCTTTAACATTGTACTCTTCACTTGACATTATTTTTCTCAGTATGTCTGAATTTCCAACTAAATACTCATGGGGCTCTGTACAAGAAGCATTTTTATAGTTGTATTGAGCTTGTAATATTCCTTTAATACATTCAACAGTGAATTGGTGTCTGTCCTTTGTCCACAGATCTTCCATTAAAGAAAAACCTCTCAATATTAGCATTATGTCCTGGAACAGAAAGAAAATATTGAGCAATGAGCAGTAGTTCAGTAACTCTACATTTCTTGATTGTTCTAAGCTATGATGCTGATTAGCTTCTGACCGGGTTGGTAGGAAAGTCCACAGACACCCCAGCTTTGCAGTGGCACTTGGCCAAAGGGCTCTGAGACCATGGCCACTGGATCCCTCAACAACAACAACTTGATTGTTCTAAGAATTTGGTCCACTTTTTATGTGCCAGTAATTCAATAAAAGCATAGTCATTCAGATTATAGTATTACTTACTCAATGAACGACAAGAATAGAACTAAAATTGTAGTTGATTGATGTAGATTGAGGTTAGTTGTGTCAAAGTAGAATAAGTAATGATGGATACCAGCGTTGCCACTTTGAATTTTGAAAAAAATAAAAAACCTAGATTTCGGCGACTTGGGCTATTTTGAACGATTTTAAGACTACTATGGGAGCCTTGGTAGCGCAGAGGTTAGTGCACTGGCTTCCTAGCTCGGTGGTCCATGGTTCAATCCCCAGTTAAGGTGGGATTTTTTAGACCGCAAACGGCTCCGGGGTCGACCCAGCCTCATGAATTGGGTACCAGAAAAACTCTGGGAAGGTTAAGGCGGCCGGCGTGAGGCCGACCACATCACCCCTAGTGTGCCGATGGTCAAGAAAATATGCCTCAATGGGCGTGTAACGGGATCCCTTATGGTCGACTTTTGGGTTACTTTGGTTGATTTTTGGGCTATTTTGGCCGAAATCTAGATGGCATTCTTCAACTAATAAAGGACAATGACACCTAGACGAGACCAAAAAAACCTAGATCTAGGTGAATCCATCTAGGAGAGACAAAGCTGATGGATACCTTCTATCAAATCTGAACGGATGTCAACGTGGCCAGATTTCACCAAATTTCGATTTTTTCGCATAAAAAAAAAAACTTCGATTGTTTCCTTAACATTCTTTTTAACACTTTTTCTAATTTTGTTTAAAAGCCGGACAAATCGCAATTTTAAAAAAAGCCGACCCGACGCTAAATTTTGATGTTGAAAACCGGACACATCCGGTCACGCATGGTCACTGTTATGAGTAAAATTCATAACATATCTGTCGATATCAAATACGGCTCGACTAGTTACCATATTTGTTGATGACCGGTATCCTGGGTTACAGGAAGTACGTCATTGCCTTTTGGGCCAAGTTGCAAAAGTCTACGGTTGCTGTCTGCTGAGTTCAGCGATCCTTCGCTAGGGCGTATTCTGTGTGTTTTTCAAGGCGGGCGGACGCATGTGTTCTAGGCTCCTAAGTATTACAATATTTCATGGTCATATTCCTATGTATTCCATCCCTGGATCATCCATACACCTCCGTGCGATGATGCCAGTTGTTTTGTAAAAGGAATTATGCTTTATCTGCAGAACGTGAGTGTTTGAACTATATTAAAATGAATGAAAATGTCCTCGACATTTTTCCAGTTGCAGACTTTACAGGAACACTAAGGACTGTCTAGTTGACGCCTTAATCTATTATGCATATCAAGAATATCTATATGGAGCTACGTTGTGTCAAATAAATATTATCGAAGTTCGTCCATGCTGCCTTGGTGCTGATTTAAGGATTTGGAAGTGTTTTACTGTATGCGTGGTCTACATTACATACCCTTAACTGGACTTGGTCTGAGTCAACGAGATACTCATCTAAATATAATATAAAGACCCGCAACAGCTAAAATAATGGGGGACAAAGCCAAAGGATATGAGTATAAAGAAATGGGAGCCTCAAGCCAGAGATCCTGAAATATTCCAAGTCATTGGACTTCAGTTTTGGAAAAATCTCAATTTTTCACCATGGCGCCGGATGTCATCTGCTAACATGTGAGAGGTTATGTGCACAGTATTTGCAGTACTAAGTTTCCAGTTCACCGCAGAACTATAACATTTTCAATTTTTCTGTCCGATGATGGCGTATGTTCAAGTATTTGTCGCTGAATTTTGTCAAGACGTCAACGTTCAAAATGGCGTTCCTGCTTGGTTGTGAGGAATCGTGAAGTTCTAAGTCTACCCTGTTCGCTGCACTTCTCCTGGATCGTTTGTTCACCAACGCCGAGATCGTTACCAGGAGGAGTTTCTTTCAAATAAGCAGATAAGTATATTTATTGCTACATGCAGCGTGGAACTTGATAAATCTAGTTTGGCAGGGTTCTTTTTTACATATCATATGTATTTCGGTGTTTTTATGATTCTGTGTTAAGTGTGGGAGGTTGGATTGGGAACTATAAATTTTTTTAATACCTTGTACGTATTGTCGAGAAAATGCATGGTTGTTCTGTGGGGTTTGATTTATGATTTTCTCAAATAGCGGGGCCGGCATTACAACGCTGTGAGTTATCTGCTGCTATTGAGATTACCATTACTACTGTTTGTTAGTTGTGCAGTATTCTTAATTGGCAAGTTTGTTTTTGTGGTTAAGTTGGTTGTAATTTTTTATTCAGTTTTTCTTCATTATTTTTTGTAACATTGTTTATCTTACCTTGCTATCCCTCAGTTATTAGATGTCATATATGTTGTAAACTCGTGCTTGTCTTGTCATCAGAGTGATAGAGCTACATTTTGTTCATTTGTTCTATAATTCATACATTTCATCCTTTGTTAAAGTATTTGCATTATCTTCATTTAGCTCTTGTCACTGTATTCAGTCATCTTGTTTTTATCTATGTTCTTTTGTTGCTCCTAGTTGTCGTGAGAAATTCTAATCCACATATCTAAATTAGAAAGTAAATGTAAAGCCTAACGAATTAATTCAATAAAAGGAAAGAAGAATGGTAAAAGAACAGTGCGGTCACAATAGCGTACGCCTGTATTATAGAACGTCATGCTAGTTAAACAAGAAATCCCCTTTTTCTACTTCGTCTGCATAATTGTAACGCTTTCACGTTTGCTAGTAAAGCCTACTGCATCAAATACACGCGTTTCTAAAAATAAAACTAGTACTATATTTCTTGTACGACCTTGATAGAGACACTGCGTAATGACCTAGATTTAATATTCCATTAATGTCATTTTATGCACTACGTAAACTAAAAGACAGACGGGCTTAGAAGAGAGAGAGAGAGAGAGAGAGAGAGAGAGAGAGAGATGTACGGAGGAACGTATGCAATACTACCACGTCGTCTCGCGATATAAAATTAATGCCACCCCACGCGAAAGGCATGCAGGCTTGCTTTTTTCAAATAAACAGTGACAAAAAACACTACCAATACGAGGTAAGGTTTTAAAAATACATGTTTAATGCTTATTAGGAAACATGACACAATACTGTTTTATGTCTGAAATCCTGACATTAGCCTGACAGTACAGAAGACACCCCATCGTATAGAAGTGAACGGGTGGTAGAAGAAAATACATATTTTGAACGAAGCCACTTAGCTCCATTAAACTTATATATTTGGGTGCCTTAGGACTTGCTGACAAAGAATATGTTAGGTGTTAAGCAAATAGTCTAATAATTAACAAATTATAGCCAAAATACTATAGTGGTGTTGTCTGACAACACAGGATCATATTTGCTCATAATGGCGTGTTTGGACACTGCTTTAGAGGAAATGAGGCCACCACGTTAGATCCGATTTGATTGGCTAGAATAATATGTAAGGCGAAACATGATTAGTCGATTGCAAATACTATTTTTGGTTGTTAATGGAAACGGTAGGAAGGGTACATTTTTTCAAATGCTTTTGTAAACATGGTCTCATTGGCTAGACCATTTAATATAGTCAATTAGGAGCGTCAGTTCAGTGCCACTTTTTGAAAATAAACTTTGTAGAAGCAAGTGCGTTGAGAACCAGCTCATATTTTTCTAATAAAAGCCTGGGACAGAGGCAGATCGGAATTGTGCCATAACTCATCGCCAGTCAACGTACTTGTTTAATATTTCCTTGAATTGTGGTAAGCTAGACATATTTGATATCTTTTAGATGAAAATTGAATGTGAATTGATAATTTATGTCTGTATGTGTGTGGTTCAGTAACAAACATGAGGCAAAGCCTAGATGTTGCTCCACCATGAACAAAACTTGTCGGAGAGGAGTATATCTGCATGGGATTGCCAAATAGTACTATGACACCTATCTTATTGAATAGAAAGGAATAATGCTGGAATTGCAGAGGCATTGTAACCATTAGGGAGAGGAATACTGGTGTATATTGTTTCATGAGAAGCTAGCAGTTGGCCTACCGCGCTGAACTCCGTGTTTGTTATGTATTGTGCTTCAGTGTGGAAATAGATTATAAATTAGTTCTGAAGTAGGAGGTACAACCTTCTTGTTTCAGGGACCGTGGTACTAAAGTATTAAAGCAGCACCTGGTCTGAGTTTTGCTGAATCCAGAGGCTGGTAGCATACTCCTTGGTCAAGATATCGACCAGTGTTGTTTCTCAAGAAAACGGTGAAGCAAGCGAGCAGAGGAGTCAGTTTCCTGCCGCCCACACAGAAGTTAAGATTTCGTTGGCCAGAGCAGCTCAATCTTGTGTATACCCCCCTCTAAAATTGACTGTACATTAAATCAAGAGGGACAGTTATTTGTTTCAAATAAAAAGAAACTGTGAACCTTTCCAATATTATTTCCACCAGAAACAAACACATGAAGTCATGATGACAAACAACAACCTAGCTTGAAAAGCCAGTATTACCTCAAAGTACTACATCACAACTTACACACATATTGTAATAATAATATATGTCAATACAAAGATCCTATCTATAAATTGTGTACATACAACTTGTGATTACATCTAATTGTGATTCCTGGTTCACTTTGTAGTTGAATCAGGATATCTATTATTGAAAGGAATTAATACATATTTTAAAAGTTAACACTTGACTTATTAAGATAGTCTTATAGAGTGTTCTATGTATGTGAGTGTCACAGTGTTGTAAAGTATTGTGGATTAAATTAAATTGTTTATCTGTCTGTTGGTTGTTGTGAACATACACTTCATCACTATCATAACCCTAGACATTCAACGTAGTCATCACATATATTCCAGAATAAGTCTGACTGAGGTCTAAATGTGGTAGCAAAGTAAGGTCATCTGTAACACACCACACTTATTAGATACAGATACCTTCACAGCTGACCTCAGTCAGTACACTAAGTCCCCTATAAATATTTATATCATCCCACTTTACCACACTAGTATAACATCTATAATAATATCTATTATTACATGTGTGATGATGTACACTGATACACCGATAGAATTATTAATTGTAAGTATAAAAATAAGGTAGAAATGAAAATAGTAGAGTTATGAAGTTTCGTCTTCACCCACGCCGCAAGCGCGTTGATTTTAGCAGACCGTATTGTGGAATAGATAGTACCATCATTTTCTAGTGTCCTTGAAAAACTATTTATAACATTGTGACACGAAAAGCCTATTCGTCCAGACGGAGTGAAAGAGGGGTGAGACAGAAAAATGATACCGTCTGCACGCGTGGTTTGAATCTTAAACCTAGCGAAAGCGCGATATTGTCGTTAGTCGTTTGAAAATACGACACAAATTCAAAATATGTTCGGCAATTGGGTCACGCAAACAACCTTAGCTCTTATAAAACTGACGTATTTCTGACGTAATACGGGAGACTGTCGTTTTTAGTTTGAAAATAGTGGTAGAAAGAAGTGAACAGGTGGTAGTTTATAGATTTCAATATTATTGAAGACTAACATGGAAAAAATTATGGAATTTTGAACCATTATACATAGGCTCATAAAACTTATATATTCGGGTGCCATAGTGTCTCCT
This sequence comes from Oreohelix idahoensis, assembly GCA_024509875.1. NCBI lineage: Eukaryota > Metazoa > Mollusca > Gastropoda > Stylommatophora > Oreohelicidae > Oreohelix > Oreohelix idahoensis. The sequence continues at coordinate 190,881 of JAMPIV010006156.1, read as the reverse complement.
GACAAAAAATATGTTTTCATTTACCCTATAGTCCAACTAACAGCAAAGATATGGTCATAATACTAGATAGTCACAGACACATTGACTAACACACTAGTGTTCTAGATATAATTAATAAAACGTATAAGGGCGCCATAGTCCAGCAAGCAGTACATCTGAGGTTGTGCTAATTCAACGTTCCTGTGTGTATTCATTGAATTGTGGTAAGACCGAAATTATTAACATTATTTATACTATTAATTATGTTGTTTGACTTGGGTAATGAAGAAAACATTACGACTGTAAGTAAAGAAGTCATTAGTAGACTTATACAAGCCTATTTGTTGCTCCACCATGTTATCAAGCTACCAGAGAGATAGTAGTAAAATATTTATAGGTTGTCACCAGGAATCACATCACCTATCACATTGTATGGAAAAAGATCATTGAGAATAGCAGAGGCGTTGCAGACATTAGGGAGACGAATATGAAAACTTGTACAAAGTGTTACCTTATTTTATGGAGATGTGCTGAGTTGGTCAGAGAGATCTGATCCAGGTCTTTTAGATTAAACATTGTATTGTTTGTAAAATTGGTGGATTAGGTATTATGCTAAGACAGAACATAATTTTCATGTTACAAGGTTTTTGTCTGGCACTAGTCAGGTGCCAGATTCCTGTGTGAAAAAGTTACTCCAGCAGTGATAGAGGTACTCGCGGCCTACCCTATTACTTTTGGGACAAGATCAACAGAGGCTGTTGGCAGATCATACATCTATGTTCAATCCTCCAGTGCCAGATAAGTAAACAAGCCCTGGCACGAGGAGAATTTATCAACTTTTCCACTTCATAAAACCTGAGAAGGAAATATAAATAAAGACTATCTGTCAAGAAGTAAAGTGTATCAAGAGAAAAGAAACATTGTGACAAAGACTGGGCGTGATGTTAACACCCAAATCAGCCAGCTCATAACACTTTAGAAATAGCTAGAAATTTTACAATACCATAAAAACTACAATATATATATGATTAAGGACAAATTGTCCTCTTTTAGTTAATTAAGTATGCCTATTATTTATGTATATATATAAATTGATCTCATGTGATTTGACAGTCCTACCAAAAGAATCTTAGGTATAGGACTAATAAGGTTATAGAAAAAATTGTATATTACTAACTTTTAACAACCGGTGTTGGTTGATTTGATCACATAGATTAATATTGGTGTTTGTGTGTGTGTTTGTGTAATTAATTACCATCACACCACACTTGCATAACCCTAGACATTAGACGTAGCTATCATACATACTAGTCAAGAATAGGTCTGATTGAGGTCATAAGGTGGTAGCAGAAAGGTTTCCTGATAACTCAACCCAAAATTTGTTATAATCAGGAGCCTTCACAGCTGACCTCATTCAGTACAATAGTCCTCCTATCGACCAACCCAGAAGGACTTGAACAATTAATTCTGTCCACCAAAAAAACACAGCGAGGCCCAGAATCTATACCTAAACACCAAGAAGACCAAAGTATTGACAACAGACAAAGTAAAGACCAAACCAGAAATTGAAATTGATAACGAAGAACTGGAAAGTGTTAATGAATTCGAATACTTAGGATCAATCATCAACAGCTCTGGCGACTGTGCAGTAGAAATTAAAAGAAGACTTGCAATTGCTTCACATAAACTAATACCGATGAAAAACCTATGGCAAGGCACAAGCAAAGAAACAAAGTTACAACTGATCAGAGCATGTATATTCCCAGTAGCAACATACGGCTGCGAGACTTGGACACTCAATAAAACAGTTGCAAAAAAAGATTACATCATTCGAAATGAAATGCTACAGAAGGATGTTGAGAATACCCTGGACAGAAAAAAAGACCAACAGAGAAGTACTGCACTCACTAAACGTACAGGAACATTGGCTTCTAAATACCATCGCAATAAGGAAGCTGAAATTTTTCGGTCATATAAAAAGACATAATAGTCTGGAAAAAACAGTGATGGAAGGCATGGTCCCTGGAAAAAGGGGAAGGGGTCGACCTAGACGACGGTGGACCCAGGACATCACAGAGAGTCTGAACTTGTCTTTGGCTGATGCAGGTCGACTTGCCCAGAATCGTGATGCATTCAGAGCAGCTGTAATGGAGACAACGTTCTGGAAAGAATACGTCACATGATGATGATGAAGCTAACTTTGCTGAAGGCTAATCTACATGGTTGCATTGTCAAAAACAAACAAAAATAGAATCATTGCTGATTCGCTTACGCGGTTCGCACAGCACATGATGATGATGAATTCGTATGTGCTCAAGATCTTGTCGTATCTCTTTCAACTCAGCGCGTTACATACTTGGAGTTTGCCAGGATGACAGTACTCATGTGCTATTCAACAGCTTACACATTCAAATTATATGGAATGTTCAAAATACGTTGACTTATGAATGTTTTCTGACAGACATATATTGTCATTGTTAATTGGAAAAACTAACTTCTTCAAAGTAAGGGACATAACTCGGAAATGACTTACTCGCATTATCAGGGGGAAGTAACAACTAGATATCCTCTTCTTCTTCTTCCATCCTTAGCCATCAACCGGCAAAGCAGTATGTGGCCAGTACGCCTAGTGGTGTCTTAGGGCAACAACAAATTGATCAATCTATCGCTGTTTCCACCACGCCTAGTGGCGTCTTTGTGGAACAAAAACAGACCAAACAATCTATCATTGTTTCCGTAATCAGATTGGTTGGCAAGCAGGTGATCAGCCCACTGTGCGAAGTTTTTACGGGATGGGGTAAACAGCCCCATGCCCATACCCTCCTTAGTCGCTTTTTACGACATGCGTGGTAGGGTGCAGTGTTACTATTCTTTGCTCCCCTTTTGGGCCCCGGTAACACACGGGTGACTAGATATCCTATTTGACTATTTTTCGATTGTGAAGTGCTGTGGACAAAAACAGTTGAATTCGTACTAACATTCTATCACATGGAGAACAATCGTGGATATTGATAATAAGTTATTTCGTCATACTTATAGGAACATTGTGTGAACATTTATTAATTAATGGAAGAACATTGAACGATCGACTTTAACTATTAGGTGGAATATTGAATGGTGATTAATATGAATTCACCATAGATTGTTGGGTCTTTGACACAAATCTATGTCACACTCACACTAGACTTTACAACATTAAGTGGCTAATATGCCGTACTATTATTTATTTGTACAACACATAGGCATAGTCTTAGCTATTGCTCACACTAATGTGTTAGATACAGGATTGCCTTGCTTCTCTTACCATTAATATGTTATATTGATGTCAAATAATTCTGAGATACACATAATTTTATTTATTTGACAAAAATGTCGCAGCCATACACTTTATTAGTTGTTTGTCTGCTTCATGTCATCTATTGTTTCTAATACATAATTGTATTAATTTTAATGCTTTGCATTATAATGATTAATTAAGATGACATTAATTGATTACTGTTACCTGACGTGACAGATAGCTGTTTTTTGGACGGTGTGCAGTATGAGAATGAATGGACTGATATCATCATTTTCTTTTTACATGTTGGCTGATCTTGCTATGGTTACCTCACTTTGCTGTAAAAATGATTTATGTCCTTTGTAGCCAATGGTTTTAGCATTCTTTGCTACTGTCCACACATTGAGTGTTAAATTGCCTGCTCTGTGGCACAAACCTGGGAGCTTTACTATTTCATACTAACAGTGAAATTTGATGATACCATCTTTTCACTCCAGTGATATCTGAACTCACACCACGTAAATAATGAAAACTTCGTTTCCATTATTTGACGGGGGGGAGTAGATGTTATGAGTAAAATTCATAAGATATCTATCGATATCAAATACGGCTCGACTAGTTACCATATTTGTTGATGACCGGTATCCTGGGTTACAGGAAGTACGTCATTGCCTTTTGGGCCGAGTTGCAAAAGTCTACGGTTGTTGTCTGCTGAGTTCAGCGATCCTTCGCTAGGGCATTCGCTGTGTGTTTTTCAAGGCGGGCGGACGCATGTGTTCTAGTCTCCTGAGTATTATAATATTTCATGGTCATATTCCTATGTATTCCATCCCTGGATCATCCATACACCTCCGTGCGATGATGCCAGTTGTTTTGTAAAAGGAATTATGCTTTATCTGCAGAACATGAGTGTTTGAACTATATTAAAATGAATGAAAATGTCCTCGACATTTTTCCAGTTGCAGACTTTACAGGAACACTAAGGACTGTCTAGTTGACGCCTTAATCTATTATGCATATCAATAATATCTATATGGAGCTACGTTGTGTCAAATAAATATTATCGAAGTTCGTCCATGCTGCCTTGGTGCTGATTTAAGGATTTGGAAGTGTTTTACTGTATGCGTGGTCTACATTACATACCCTTAACTGGACTTGGTCTGAGTCAATGAGATATTCATCTAAATATAATATAAAGACCCGCAACATTCACCCTATCCTATATGAATGCCCCGTGTAGGGCCCGGGGTCTCCGAAGGAACAAAGAAAGAATAGAGCATGTCGTTCAAGGCGACAAATAAAATTACGCATGGCGGTGGAGACAAAATGGGTAAGAATAGCATATGGAGAAGTGGGAAAGTATCGCAATCAGAGGATTAGGTGAAAAAATAAAACAGGTATTAAGACGACAAGAAAGGGAGACTAAATGAATAAAAAAATATGTTATGTAAGTATAATTCCATACTCTCTCACTCTGTCTCACTCTCTCTCTCTCTCTCTCTCTCTCTCTCTCTCTCTCTCTCTCTCTCTCTCTCTCTCGATATATATATATTCCAGCGCCGAACCTCGCGCCCGCAGAGACACGGTCTCGGGGGCTCGTTCCTAAAGTCAATAATGACTAAAAGGGATACTACTAATCTTTAGAATCTCCTTACGCGTCGGTCACACAAAGTTTGTCTCAGATCTTTCCACACTAAAGTGGCCATCTTATACCTAATATATACATTTTATTTCCATCCTTGATAATGGCACTTGTTGATTCTTGACACAATTTCTTGAATTTTCGACATTGTTAATTTGGGTGATTGTGAATAAAGAAAACGAGGTGCAAATAATATTACATTAGTAAGAGATAAGCAAGGAAATCTCATCACGACAGCAGAGGGACAGGAAACAAGACGGGCAGAGCACTTCAGAGAAACTCTGAACAAGGAACCACAAGAGACACAATTGAATGTTCCTGAGGCTGAAAACGATCTAGATGTAAATACAGACATTCCACGAAAAGAAGAAATCATCACAGCAATCAAAGGGTTAAAGAACGAAAAAGCTCCTGGCTATGACAACTTAAATGTGTAGCTATTTAAGACAGACCCTGAGCTAGCAGCAGAACTATTAGAACCACTATTTGCACAAGTCTGGAAAACGGGGACAACACCATCAGAGTGGAACAAAGGAATAATTGTCAAATTGCCCAAGAAGGGAGATCTTGCAGACTGCAATAATTGGAGAGGAATCACTCTTCTCTCAATTCCCAGCAAAATACTAGGCAGGATAATTATACAGAGAATTTCAAAAGCAGTAGACCACAAACTGATGAAAAAACAAGCAGGATTTAGAAAGAACAGATGATGTGTAGATCATATATTCACTCTCAGGAACATTATAGAGCAGTGCTCAGAATGGCAAAGACAGCTGTACATTAATTTCGTTGATTTTGAAAAGGCTTTTGACAGCATACATAGGGACAGTTTATGGAAAATACTGAGGGCTTATGGAATTCCAAGCTGCATAGTGTCAATCATAAAAAGCCCTTATGCCAACTTTACGTGTAGCATTGGGCAGAGCAACCTAACCTTTGAAGTGAAGACAGGAGTACGACAGGGATGCCCCTTATCAACCACT
>JAMPIV010006156.1:102500-180000 GCA_024509875.1 Oreohelix idahoensis | reverse complement strand
TAATCTGAGGAAACTGTAACACAAACTCAAAGTGGGAACTTATTGCTAAAAAAATAACAACACCCCAGACCCCGTGTAAGAGGCATCGTTAAGCTGCCAAACTATTTCTCTGAGTCAGCAGTCTGTGAGCCTGAAGATTGGCGTAAGTTGTACATTTTAAATTCTATATTTTGCATTATTAACATGTGAAATAATATGTATTTATTGACATGTGAATATTAATATGTGAAAATTGCTAGTGGATGTCCAATCACAGTATTAGTTGAATAATGATTTCATGAACCACCACTGCCAGGACTAGTGACTGCTTTATTGTGAGTTTCTTACAGAGATCCAAAAGTAGAGGTAGTCCCAAGTTCCATATGGAGCAGGGAGTGAATGATGAAAGAAATGATGTACATAATCTTTATTATTAACATTTTCAACCAGTGTAGATGTAAATATAAACATATTCAATCTATATTGTTAACATTTTCAAACATGGTAGATGTAAAGAGAAATATTTTAAATTTATATTATTAACCTTTTCAACCAATGTAAAGGTAAATATAAATCTATTCAACCTAAATGTAATGAATTTTTTTCCGCTCAATGGCATTAATATTAATTCTCAGCGAGGTTAAAAGTTCTGAGGTAGATGGGATGGTGAAATGAAAAGAGGGGGCACATAAGTATGTGTCGGGAAACTCAATACTCAGGGAGTATTTGTTTCTCTTCTTTTGTGACACTAGTTGGTGGTACCAGTTGAGGATACTATCTCTGGAACAAGTGAGGGTAAAAGTAGCCTGAAGTCGACGCTAGATACCATCATCAGACCGGTCTTAGAGACGAAGGACCAGCTTGGTAGTTACCCCCTGACATTTCTTGGAACGTGCTACAACTTTCAAACTTGACCAGTGACGAGTGTGATCCAGTCATCTATCTGCAAACTCCCAAACATCAGCGGGAGCAGAAACCATCAAATTATTGGCAGCTAAGTAAACTTAAAAGCTGCCAAGCGAACCCTCCAGTTTTTCGAAAACCATAACATCACACTGTGATGAATACTTTTTTCTAAACAATTATTCGTTTTTATAACTGTTAAAACATAATTGATTATTAAATTTTTTACTTGTATAAAGCCAAAATCTAAAGTTGATTTAATCATTTTGAATGTCCTACATCCGTAAGTCTCAGACCATTTCTTAAATACACTTAAACAGAGCTAAATAATAATAATAGGAATTTCGCTGACTTAACACAGCTGGGGGCTTGAGCGAACTAACGAATTATAAGATAGCCCTATCCTTCACAAAATTTGACGGCAGATACTAGAATTAACATTTGCTTAGCCTCATGCAGAATTTTTCTCTCGTTTCTGAATATCTTGTGAAGACTCCCTTGAGGTAGAAGGATAATGATACTTCTACCTACAAACTCTGCCAAGAGTAATCTTGTGCGAAGGTAGACACCTTTGAAGACCCACATTAGTTACTCTTGACTTTTTACTACTGTTGGACCACTACTGCAGAGCTAAGGGGAGGCAACCCGTGACACACACATTGAAGAAATATGTTCACAGAATTAGTTGACAGCAATCCTTGTTGTGAATTCTGCAGAGTAAGATATATAGAGGCAGGCCAAATAATGCATGGAGAAGAGAACTGGAGACAGTCAAGGAATGAATGAGAAAGTCATGGAAAGACATTAAGGGGGCTCACCCAGCCAAAAATGGGTTATCTTTTAAAAAAATTAACAGAACAATAACTAACGAACTTGTTGACATAAAATTTGGCCACATGTTACAAGAGATATTATATTTTATGATGAAGAAAGTTAAAAATTTACTTTATAAATTTTAATGTTTTATGTGAAAATAATTAATTAACATGAAGTGATGAAAAAAAATGAAAGGAAAACCCCCAGTGCACCTGGGAATGAATTTCACTCACATAAAAAGTGCAAAGAATGCCAAACCAGCAGATGATGTGCATAACATCCCTACCTTTGGCGTGAACCACCCAAAAATGTCTACCCCAATGAGCTTTGTAGATATGGCTCTTGCAATATGACCCTTTTAAATAGCACAAATTTAGAAATTTGTATAGCAATATCTCTGTTTCTATACCATGTAAAAAAAAGTGGAGGTTCATGCCATAAAGGATAACATGGGCTATAAGTGTGCACAATTTGAAGGCTATAGCTTTAAAATTGTAGAAAATAACACCGGAACTGTGAATCGCAGGCCATGTTTTCGTTAAAGTTTAGTTTTTAAAATGTTAAAACACTTATCTGATTCTCTTTGAACATTGATAACTCATAAACTATTACAGATAAACACATAATTCAAAAATAGTATCGAAGTAAAAAGGCTTATCAATATTTAAAACACAATTATTATATGCAAATCAAAAATAACATTTTTTGTCTATTTCTGGGTGTATATTAAGCTGATCGCAGGGAACAGGAAGTTTTGGCATACGCTTGTTGGAGGCTATGATCTTTGGGGAGCAGAAGGAAGAATATGATTTTCATAACATTAAAAAAATAACACAATTTGTCTTAGATAACGATAAACACGTTGAAAAAGATGAACGTGAAGAACATTACCCTGTAATTTTTATGTGGCAGTCAATAACTACTTTGCTCAGTTCATTATTGCTTATAAATGATCACAGAAAAGAAGCCATAAATCGTTTGTTTTCGCTCGCTCTGAACTCGAACGCTATTGATATTTCAGTGTAAACGTGTGCAATATTTCTCATTCAATAACACTGGCTAACAAAAAAATTTTTTTTTTTCTTTCTCTAACATTTCTATGTTTTTCTGGTCAATTTTAATGCGCTGTTGTTAAATCTGCAAACCGTTTTTCTCTATCAGGTCGGGATCTCTAGAAATACGCAATTGAAGTTTTTTAACAACGCATACAGTATTACAACATCATTTGTACAAGAAGTATAACAGTTATGTAGGCTTGAATTTCTTTGCAGTCGACTTTCGTTGGTGAATGGCATGTGGTACATCGCGATGAAGCATCCAACAATAATCGGCAAGCATGGTCACACTCCACCGTCCTTGATAACGTGACTCCATTACGGTGATATCTTGATGGAATCGTTCTCCGTGTTCATCGCTGACTTCGCCAAGGTTGTCAGGGAAAAAGTCAAGATGCGAATCGAGCAAATGGATTTTGAGGGACATGTTACAGCCCATAATTCTGTATGTATCTATGCACTGCTTAACAATATGCACATAGTCGACAGATTTGTGATTTCCCAGAAAGTTATCGACGATCGATTTGAATACCATCCATGCGCGAAGTTCACTACCATGTAACAAGTTCTCGAATTGTTTGTCTGCAATAACTTTCCTAATCTGAGGTCCTACAAAGATACCTTCCTTTATCTTTGCATCGCTAATTTGCGGAAACTTTTCTCGAAGATAAGTGAAAGCTTTGCTCGTTTTATCTAACGCTTTTACGAAATTCTTCATGAGCCCCAACTTTATATGTAACGGTGGTAAAATGATACTGTCTTTGTTAACTAATGGCTCGTGTATTACATTTTTATGCCCGAGCTGCATACGATCCCTTATAGGCCACACCTTTCTTGCATAATGTTCCTGTCTGTTGCGGCTGTCCCATTCACATAGGAAGCAACAAAATTTAGTATACCCAGTCTGCATGCCCGTGAGAATTGCAATGACCTTTAGGTCTCCACAAATCCGCCATTGGTAGTCATTGTACTTTATTTTTGCCAAAAGTATAGCCATGTTGTCATAAGTTTCTTTCATATGAACAGAGTAGGCGACTGGAATTTATGAAAATAAATTTTCGTTATGCAATAACACGGCTTTTAGACTAGTCTTGGAAGAGTCGATGAAAAGTCGCCATTCGTTGACTATGTGCTCATGACCGAGGTACACCATTAGACCTTTTACATCTTTGCAATAGCAAATGTCATCATCCATCTCAAAGTATTGAACAAGTTCTCTGTGTCTATGATGAAATTTAGATATCGGAGTATTGGGCGCTAAAAGATTCCATTCTTTGAGTCGCGAACCGAGTAATTCCGCTTGTCCTTTGGTGAGAGCGAGATCACGTATTAGATCTGAAAGTTCTGAATGGTTAATTAAGTGAACACCATCATTCACCGGTATATAATCCGAGTCAGAATTAGTTTCTAAAGCAGGTAAACTATCACTTTCTGATGGTTCATTCACGTCCAACAGATATTGTTCTGGTGGAACTGGGATCGGACACGTGATTGGATCATGAGGCACTGGTTTTGAAACCGATTCAATATTTGGATAAACCACAGACTTTCTAGTTTTAAAAGTGAAAACATAGATATTTGTCAAGCAGAAGTAACAATCAGTAGCGTGATTTGTCGGTTCACGCCATATTACTGGCACTCCAAAAGGAATCGACTTATGCACGTAACCAACCTGCCAATATTTGCACAAGAACAGATCAGCCAAGATTTATTTGCATCATACAACTTTCGAATCGAAATAAAGTTCAATTTCTACAACTTCTAGAAGCCATATTTCGCTCAGAATTATTTCAAAATACAGTAACTATTTGAAATATAACGTAACATATGTCATGCATCTTTTAGCAGTATAAAAAGTAGAATTATTTTGCATTTTATTAATTTTTAAAAAGTTATATAGTAAAAATGAAACGGAGCAAATAACGGTTTCCCAAAAATATATTTATTCACAAATATCTTAAGAACCCGACGTGATAGAGATAAACGGATTTCAAATTTGAAATCAGCGCAAGAAACTGACCTAAGAACACTTATTCTTATATAAGAAAGAAAAATGTTGTTTGTCAGTGTAATTTTTCTTAATTTTCTTAACCATACAAGTTACCCGATGGCCGTCCCCCTCCAGTCCCCAACCAAGTCTGGAAGATTTGAAGAATGCCATGAGCGTTCAATGAATTCGAACTGTAATTTCTGATTAGATAGTGTTTGAAGTTCTCTCCCCTTCTGTCGTCAGCGATGTCATGAGATGCCTGGTTCTACAGGGAGGTTGAAAAGTTACTTACTAATTTTAAATTGTGATTACTTCACTCCTATCCTAGTACTGTTCATGAAATGATACTAAAATAAAGACAATTGACTGTCATTTTATAATAAAAACTTTGTTTCACATTAGCATTATACATCAGCGCGAGATCATGTTTGTTCTACACATAATTTCATAACGGGCAGCAATGTTTACTATTTGTACTACGTAAGTTTATGGGTCATTTTAGATTTTATAGCTTTTTTACTTCTTTGCTTCAGGTAATAATAAATACAATAATAATAGTTAAAATTCTATTTTTACTTTAAATACCTCGGAGCTATTATAGACCGAAAGGGAGGCATCAAAGAAGAGTTGGCCACTCGAAAAGCAGCAGCTGGGAGACTTTTTCAGGCCATAAATCAAGGATTCCTCAGCAAGAGAGAGGTTGGTAAGAAAACGAAGATGGCTGTATACCGCTCCACCTATGTCCCAGTCTTGACATACGGATGCGAGTCATGGGCAATGACTACAACCCATAAAAGCCAGATCCAAACCTCAGAAATGAGGTATCTGAGGAAGGTGGTTGAAGTAACAAGAAAAGACATGGTACGCAACCAGACGATACGTCAAGGCCTTAAATCCTACCCCCTGCAGACCCAAGTAGAACAGTCCCAATTAAGATGGTTTGGCCATGTCTGCAGAATGGGAGAAGATCGGATACCACGACAAGCATGGGAAACAAAGAGCCAAGGATCCAGACCCCGAGGACGACCCAGAGTCCGCTGGGAGGACAACATTAGACAATCTTTGAAGGATCGAGGACTAGAATGGAACCAGGCCAGGAGGAAGACAGCCGATAGGATAGTTTGGCGCTCTCTCTTCCAAACCTCTACACCTCACGGTAGAAGGGGAACGACTAAGTAAGTAAGTAAGTAAGTAAGTAAAATTCTATTTAACTGCTAGTTAAATAGCAGATACGGGTCATTGCTTTTGCTTTTTGTTTCATGTATATCCAGTGAGCATAAGTGAGGATATATAAATTAAAAAATACGAAGTGACTTTTAAAATCTCCCTGCATATCCACGGACGATTGTAGTAATCTATCCCACGTGTGTATATCCCTGTTTCTTCACGGCTTCATTTACACCATCTATCATTCCTCCCCACTGCCGTCATCATGCCCTGAAGCCAGGTTTGTTGCTACTGAGAGGCTTATGATGACAGTTGATTGGTGGGCTGCAGGCTAACGAGATAATCAGAATAATGGTGAAGAAATTATAGCGTATAACGCTGAGCGAAATTCATGAAACTTTAACTAGATTACACGCATATAAGAGTTATGTTTAACTAGATTCCTCGTACGCAAGAGTCTTGTTAGCGTCTTTGCCTTTGTTTTCTTTTCTTTTTTATTGTCAGCATTTTTATTAACGTTTATGTTTATTTTACGAAGTTATGGGTATACTTTTTTTTATCTTCTTCTTCCTTCTTCTTCGTTCGTCCTGAAAAGGACGTTGGTTGCGTTGTGTCTGTTTACGCCGGAGCTGTGATATCTGCACCTTTCGGTCGACACATCCGACTTCAGCACGGCATTTTTTTGGGACCGGGTTTGCCTTCCCTCTGCGATCCCTACTCTCTCAGCCAGACTGCAGTGATGCAGCCTGTTTCCAGGACCACCACGTGGAGGTGGAGTAGGGTCTTGGTCAGCTCTGCTTCGCTGACCCTGACGCAAGCAGTCAAGCTATGGGTCGCTGACTGCATTCTCTACTGCTGCATCTTTGGGTCCCACTTTTTTTTAATAAAGATAATGCCATTAACCTAACCGTTCCCAATTTTGATGGAGCAAATAATAACTGGGATGATAATGTTGAAAAAGAATATAATGAAGAAATGACTGATCCCCATGATGTGATGGTAACCCAGAGAGAAGTGAAGACTGGGGAAGCCAAAGAGACCGATACGGAATCACGTTATCACACGTGAATTTAACATATGTTAAAAATGGATTAAATTGGAGTGATTGGTGATATCAAGGTGATGTACATCATGATGTGATCATAATGAATACTATGATGTGATCATAATGTACGCAATATAGCGTTAGTAGTGGTAGTGTTCGTAGTTTACTGTCTGAGTAGTGATAGAATTGGCAGAAATAATTTAGTAGTTGTAATAGGGGTGTTACTATTAGTAGTGGTATTAACTACAGTGGTAGTATTTATTAAAAGTGGTAGCATAGTAGTTGTAGTTTTAGTAGTGGTAGTATTACAAGTAGTCGTAGTAGTTTTCATTGTAGTTGTATTTGTTGTGGTATTGTTAGTAATTGTAGTATTAGGACTCGTAGTATTAGCAGTGGTAGTGTTAGTTAGTGTGGCAGTTGTAGTATTTGTAGTAGTAATAACAGTAGTTACTATTAATGTGGTAGTATTTGTAGTCATTGTATTCGAGGTGTTAGTATTAGTAGTGACAGTTTAGTGGTGGTTGATTTTGTAGTGGTAGTATTAGTAGTGGTAGTATTAGCAGTGGTAGTAGTTGTTGTCGTATTAGTAGTGGTAACATCAGCAGTGGTAGTTTAATGGATGGGTGTGGAAAAAAAATCGAAAAAAGGTGATTCGTCTTACGAGGAAAAAAGACAAAGAAAATAGCCAACGTTACGGCCACAAGGCCTTCGTCAGGGAAAGGAAAGAAAGTGAAGGCTAGATAGGACACATAAGAACCTAAATAAATATAATAATTAAAACTAGGTACTTCACTGAAGGCGTCGAATTCCTAACGCTTTTGCCGCCCGCGAACGGACTCGCGTGCCCGGAAAAGGAAATGACTGCCACCACCGGATGTACACAATACATACTAAGAAACTAAAAAACTACAGTGGTAGTTTAGTGGCGGTAGAATTTGTAGTGGTAGTATTTGTATTGGTAGTATTAGTAGTGGTAGTATTAGTAGTGGTAGTATTTGTAGTGGAAGTATTAATAGTTGTAGTATTAGCAGTTGCAGCATTGTCAGTTGTAGTATTTGAAATAGAATTATGAGTAATGGTAGTATTAACAGTGGTAGTATTAAAAATGGTTATGAAGAGAAGGAGGAATACTAAAACATGACAGCTAAAGAAAAAAAAAATGAATATGAAAATAGCGTTAGATTAGTGTCAGAATCAAAGACACGCTTCACGCAAACTACCTATTATTTGTTGTCCTAAAGTCTTCATTATATTCCACTCCTCCCAGACCAGGGGTTCTTAACCTTTCTTGTGTCATAGAACCCTTTGATTGTCTGCTGAAGTTTATTGGTCCATTTGATTGTCCGATAAAGGCTACCAACCTCTTTCTCAACAAAGAATCGTCCTTTAGACGCATAATCAAAATATTTGCATACAAATAATACATTTTGTTACAAAGAAAAATCGTTAAGTATACATACAGTCAAACTGAAATACAAAAAAAAAAAAAAAAAATAAATAAATTTGCAAAATAGAATATATTTCTTTAAATGCAAAAAATCTATGATAATTTTCCGAGAAAACATTTTGGTTAAAATAAAATTCAAATTTTTAGGTTATGAACACGGATCCCCCTAGAATGGCAAAGTCCACAGGTTAAGAAACTCTGTTCCAGACGGACTTTAACCACACCATTATAGCCGACTAAATAAAACTCACAAATAATAACTTAGGGTGCTCTGGTCGAGACAGCTTAAAGCACCTACATCATCGTAATGTGATAGAAGAATCTGACAGGGACACGAAATAAGGGATGTTTGCTTGTCGGTATAAACAGCTCAGTAGGAAACATTAGAAGTGAGAGTGGCGGGTCCGCTAATTAGAAGATTTTGTTCCAGGCCAATAATAGGAGAAAAAAATAAGGGGCTATATTAAAATATAAGTCTGTCTTCGTACGTCCCCGTGCCGCTGACCAACCAACAAATTTAAATGCTAGGGGTACGGACAGACAGACAGACAATCTGACGTATAGACAGACAGTCTAACATACACAGACTAACAGATAGACAGACTAACAGATAGATAGATAGATAGATAAAACACAACATAATCTTCTTCATTTGACAGCTTTCCAATTTGTTAGAAACACCATGGCTTTTTAAATTTCTTGATAACTTCTTTCTTGATTTTTCCATATTTAATCTGAAATTCTTGTTCAATTGACTGGATGTCTGAGGAACGTCAAAACGCTTCCTATTTTTTTGGGAGTTCGTCAAAACGTTCCTTCTGTCTTCTCACTTGATCTTGTACGGTCCCAGGATGTACATTTATAGTTCTTGTATAGTTCTCTGGTCCAACGGGCTGATCACCCGTTTGCCAGTCACTTCGATTACGGAAACAACAGCAAATGGATTGATTTGCCATTGCCCTAAAGACGCCAATAGGCGTGATGGGAAACAATGGCAAAGAAAACCTATCTGCTGTTGCCCTAAGACGCCACTGGGCGTAATGGCCACTGACTGCTTTGACGGTCGGTGGCTAAGGACGGAAGAAGAAGAAGAATAGTTCTCTGGCTTAAGCTTTTTCGGGATGGGGTAGCTGGACCTGTGTCCAACCATCGATAACCGCGTCTGCGACATGCGTAGTAGGGTACAGTGTTTTACCATTCTGTATTCCCTTTACTGGTTCCGGTAACACAGTGGCATCTACACAGTATCAGCCCACGAACAGTTAGTTATTAAAAATAACATTTGGAAAATAGCACGACCTCTTAAAACAAACAAAGAATTTATCGCTAATTTTTTTTTCTTTGTAAATCTCTTACAACAATATGCTCTATTCCATATTAGTTATAGCAATACCAGCAGCTGTTGTCTCTGTGCGATTTTGTAATCCGTCAACCTTGAAAATAAAGTTTAAAAACTTTACTAACGAGCAATAGCGTCCGATTACAGAGTGGTTAGAGCGCTGGTCTCTCGCGGCAAAGGTACAGGGTTCGATTCACGGTATCGACACGTTTCAGTCCACCCAGCTGTAAATAGATACTGTACCTGAATTGCACTTGAATTAGGGAAGGAAAAGGCAGCGAGGAAGGGAACTGATCTCCCCACCTCTCGATGCTGAACCTAGTATAGTAAAGTCTCTAACGCTTTACTCCCCTACGGTAGTATATGCTATGGGACTACCTTCACCATTTACTAATGAGGAAGCTGGTGTTAATTCACGTCGTGTTATGTAATCATTACTGTAGTCAGCTGATCGGGTGTTAATTCTCGTCGTGTTATGTAATCATTACTGTAGTCAGCTGATCGGGTGTTAATTCACGTCGTGTTATGTAATCATTACTGTAGTCAGCTGATCGGGTGTTAATTCTCGTCGTGTTATGTAATCATTACTGTAGTCAGCTGATCGGGTGTTAATTCACGTCGTGTTATGTAATCATTACTGTAGTCAGCTGATCGGGTGTTAATTCACGTCGTGTTATGTAATCATTACTGTAGTCAGCTCATCGGGTGTTAATTCATGTCGTGTTATGTAATCATTACTGTAGTCAGCTGATCGGGTGTTAATTCACGTCGTGTTATGTAATCATTACTGTAGTCAGCTGATCGGGTGTTAATGTCATCACATTCATCTAACTACTGCTCTATAACGATAAGTGTCTTCCATATCTTGCAGTATTCATCATTATTGACAAACCCTTGTTTCACTCCCTATGAAGAATGGATCCACCCACTGAAGCTGACCCCCCCCCCCCCCCCCCCCCCCCCCCCCCCAATGTAGGAAGCTTTCACCAAAATATTCATGTACTCCTGCAGTTGTGGTTTCTGAATCATTTTATTTTGCATGATGAGGTTGTCTGCCGCGTGCACAACCTTACAGTGGTCACTTATTCCGGGCTATCTGAGGGAATTGTAGACATGTTCTGTCTTTGTCTCCTCACAGCCCCCCTCCCCCTCACCCCCCCACCCCGAACTACACGGGGCCACACAATAGGGCTGACGTGACATGTGAATTAGTGTAAGCTTAGTGGGGAAGTGTACTCAGTTTTACTTTCGCTAGCTGTTCTCTGTTCTCGTTTTTATTCCTGCAGGATTTCAGGTAACTGTTTCTCTTTAATGCAGTACGACAATTTGCCCTGAACAGCAAACTCTCAACCACACTCTGCAACTCAACGCACTAGACCTGAGTAATAAGCTAAAAAAGGCAACAAAAGTTATGTGTACACAACTTATAACCGCTCATCGAACAAACTGCATTATCTCGCTATGATATACTCTCAATGTTTTTTCTAGAAAACCGCCAGGTAAATAAAACAAGTGAGAAAACAGTGAAGTGGCATGCTGACTAAACACAAAAGCCTGTTCTAACCTTTATTTTTGCCCCCTCCCCCACAACGAAAACGCGTGCATGCTGGAGTTAGCTCCAATCTCCTGTAGCGAATTTACTGCTGGTTCCTAAATGTCACGGATCGTTGCTGGATGTAGGGATATCTACCCGAAGCAGTCATTTTTACCCTTTCAAGACATGCCTTTTTTGTTCACTCACTCATTGTAAATTTAAAATTCACTGATCGTTTAACGCCAGTATAAAATCAAAGCTGCTTTCAGTGGTTCATAAACTTTAATAATGAATAAAAAGGACATTAAAAAATTCATACAGTTGTAAAAGCTGGTCTGTGGAGGATTCTCAATATCAAACAACAAGACAAGATAAGAATAAAGTTGTCTGTAGTGGAATAAAACAAAAGCTCTATAGACCAGCTGTCGGTAACCCAGGAGCTACAGAGACCTACTTTAGAACCAGTGAATACTCTAAAGACCTAGTTTGATAAAATCATGTCATGTTTCAGAGGATTTAGAATATGGAATAAATGCAGTTTTATTATAACTTTTATCACGGCCAGACGTTAAGCTTCCTGCAGTTCCACCGATAGACCGGTGGAAAACTCAAAATAAATATTTTACTGAAAAGATAGCTTCCTGTCTTATACAGTTCACGAATAAAGTCAATGTTATAGTGCGTTTCAAAAAGATCGGTCGACGATTGACTTCAAATATCTCCATATTCCTTGCACTGATAAACATGATTTTTTGCATGTGGTCTTATATTTTCAATGTCCCAAAGTTTTTATAAAATTCAATGTTGCAGGTAGTGTTCTTTTCTTGCAACGGCTAATTCCTTTGATCTTTTTTAACGAAGTAATTATTTTGTCCTGGAAGAAAATAATTTACCGTAAATGAAGGAAGTTGCATATTTTCGGCATAGGCGTATGTACAATTCGAATGTTAGAGGGGTTTGTTAACTGATTACTACGTGAGGTCCTTTTTTATTTCTTCGAAATATTTGAGAGAATAATAACGCCTATTCGTTGTAAATGTTACTTTTTATACTAAAACGTGAATGGATGCATGAAGAGGTGAAAGTACTGTGTATATTAAAAATAGTACGGAAATCGCGGAGATAAAAAGGAAATGAATTGGTTTACATATACACATAGATGGAGGAGAAAACATATAAAACATATAAGGTATTTACACATTTATTCTGAGTCAGACGAGTCTAACATATTGATTACTATTCTCGGCTGAACGAACGACAGTCCATCTTTTTTCCAATAGTCATTTTCCTCTTTTAAGACATGGTCTTCACATTTACACCAATAATCTTTGTCTATCTGCGAGAGGGCGGCATATGTTAGTTCTTTCATATTGCATAGTATGAAAGTTTTATTTTCAGCTGCCACCTGTCCTTTAACTTTTGCCCAAACGAGTTCAATTGGGTTTAAATGTGAATGATAAGGTGGCAGTCTCAAACACATATGACCATGCTGTTGAATCAACTTGTCTATATGGAATATCTTGGTCTTTTGTGATTTCTTAACAAGGGACAGTAATTCAGGTTTCAGAAATCCCTCGTTAAATGGAATGTCTTCTTTTCTGAGCCAAATCTTTATAGCATCTTTTGTACTCGAAGATGTCGGGATTTTGTCTTCTTCTGCCACAGCGTTGTGGTATGATGCGTTGTCCATTATCAGACAGGACGGTCTGTCTAGGGACGGAAGAAGAGTATTTTCAATCCACTCTCTAAATATGTAACCGTTCATCTCGGTATGATAGTCCCGGTTGTCCGTATAATTGGAAGTGAAAATAAGTTCAGCATTTTTCACTAGCCCATTATGTCTGCTGCCTGCATGTGCCATTATCAGACGTTGTCCTTTTCCACTGGGTACACATCTTTTAATCGTTCCATCTGATAACTGCCATTCCTTTTCACTTGTGTGGTGAGCATTGATCCAAGTTTCATCCACATACACAATATCATAATCTTGATTACGCATTTCCCGTACTTCACGTAAATATTTACTTCTCATAGATACTAAGTGCGGCTTCTCGCAGATGACGTTTCTTCCACTAGAGTATGTAACTGTACTTTTTCTCTTGTTGAGGTGATCACTGGCCCAAGACAGTATACATGTTGTTAGGTGTGTAGTGCGAGCGGATGATGAACTGAGTGTGGGTGCGAATGAAGGCGCGAATGTGTTTAGGCTCTTATGTATGTAGACCCTGCAACCCATACACTCACATGCAGTAGTCAAGGATGCTTGGACACTGCAGGCACGTTTCAAATCATTTATTGACGAGAACACACATGGTATCAACAGGAACAGTCAGTGTAAACAAGGTCATGCTGACCGGAAATCGATAGGTATACATTAGGCATTCATCAAGCTGGTAAACATTTGAATATTCGTGCATGGTCAATACAATGTTCTTCAATAAGGACAGTTCGTGGCGTCGCCCTGGGATTACTGACTAAACGCGTCAGATACCTTAATCACTTTGACACATAGGTGCAACTTGGCATTCCCCGCCAATTGCACATTATCAGGCTGTAGTATAATAGCCGAAAATACAGGCCTCGTTCTGACGTCGGCTGTGTACTTCTGATAAGCAGGTTACCATCAACCCTGCAGTAATGCTTATTGTAGACATAAATTCCGCCAATCTGCGGTTCCCACAATATATCTTCGTCACTGGATTTCTGGATGGTATGAAGACTAATAGTCTTGAATGGCTACCTTGAGCACAACATATAAGTTCTGAAATGGAGGACCGGTGAGCTGCAGTTCACAGACTAGGCAATCTTCTAACATGTTCTGCTACCGAAAGCATAGTAATGGAAAAAGTCGGTATTACCTGTAACCGAGTCCACAGAACAATATAAGAAACTCTGCTGTCATTCCAACGCACAGAGATTCACTGGGGAAAACTGCCAGTGCAGTCACTTCGAAGATTCTCCCCGAAAAACACAATGGACTCTCGTCCCTTCAGAAACCAGGACACTCCCCCGGCTCGCCGGAAGTCTAACTCAACTCCCGCTTAGAAAACCCTGCCCATGGGCATACGCCCGAACTGTCTACCTTTGACCCTAAAGGTCAAACACAATGAATGAATAAACAAGGGAAGACAACCCCTAATCAACCTGACATCGCAGGTAAAGACACAATTATTCTTATAATAAAAACATAAGCAAATAACTTGACAGATGACTCCGTCAAAAATGACAGCAACATATTACTACCACCCCTGTAAAAAAAAATGAAATTTTTTTTTTTTTTAATATGTCCATGAGCAAGATTGCACAAGTATCACTTATGTGCTCATGAAAAAATGAACCTAATATCAGGTACAATAGACGCATAAACAAAGCGTCTGAAGAGGATACAAATCATCTCCCAACATAGGAGAAAATATCTCCTTTAAGCCAAACAAACTAAGGGGTACCATTAAAGAAACCTAAGTTGCTGGCAATACCAATCATATATCAATCATTACTAAATACTATAATTATAGCAATATACAAATGTCATGAATTACAATGCTATATTAGCAACATATCATTGATGGGTGGACAAAATGAAATTTGTTAAATTATCTAAACATCATCCACATACATTTGTATTACAACATATTAGGAAATTAAGGACAGACAAAAGTCTGAAAGTGTATCAGGAAAAACTAGGACACAAGATTTAACTGGAATCATGTGGGCATCTGGACAATATGTCCGCCATCACATTATTCGAACCACGGATAGCTCGCACCGTGAAATGGAAAGGCTGAAGAGCAATAGCATAACGAGTAGATCTCGAGCTCTTCAAATCCTTACTTTGCATAGCCGTAAGAGCTTTTTTTGTCGGTTTCCATAAAGAAATGCGCGCCCAGAAGGAACCTTTGTAGCTTAAGAATGGACCAAACCATAGCCAACAATTCACGGTCTAAAACCGAGTAATTCCTTTCTGCCGCATTTAGCTTCCTAGAAATATACATTACAGGATGCAGAGTTCCTGAATATTCCTGCATTAGCGCCGCTCCAATCCCAGTGGAAGAGGCATCACTACGAAGAACAAAAGTCTTATCAATCGTTGGTAGTCTTAAGATAGGATGAGATGAGAACAAATTCTTAACCTGATCCAATGAAGATTGGCATTCCTGGGACCAACGCACCATATTAGGAGAACCTTTTTTCAATAACGATGAAAGTGGTGCCATAATGGAGGACAGATTCTCAATGAATCTTCCATAGAATTGTATCAATCCCAAGAGACTACGCACTTGTTTTTTTTTGTCTTCGGAACCGAGATATTTAATATCTTCGAAATGTTTTGGTCCTCTGTCTTCAACAGACCATGACCAACTCGATGACCTAGGAAGGAAATTTCACTAAACCCAACAAAAGCTTTAGAGGGTTTTGCAGTCAAACTATGCTCACGTAGAGTAGATAGCAATTCCTTTAGACCCAAATAGTGTTCTTCCCAAGTATCGCTGAAAAGACAGATGTCGTCTAAATATGCGATGACATCTGCACGATCTGATAGAATTCGTCGCATCATGCGCACGAAAGTCGCTGGGGCGTTCATAAGCCCGAAAGGCATAAAATTCCATTGAAACAGACCCCTAGGTGTCGAAAAAGCAGTGAGAGGTTTTGGCGTGTTCCGTCAGTGGGACTTGCCAATAACCTTTCGACAAGTCTAGTTTAGTAAAGAATTTAGCTTTAGAAAGTCTAATAAGTAGATCATCTAATAATGGCATAGGTTCAGCATCGAACTTCGTAACTTGATTTAATTTGCGATAGTCAACGCAAAGACGTATGTTATTGTCTTTCTTTCGAACAATAACTATCGACGATGAATAAGCTGAAGTGGATGGTTCAATTATTTGCAGTTGAATCATTTCATCCAATTCTTTCTCGACTTGTGCTTGAAAATGAATAGGTATTGGGTATGGTCTTACTCTGATCGGATTACGATCAGTAAGTATGATGTCATGTTCTATGACATCTGTGTGTCCAGGAATGTCGGTAAGGACATCCTGATATGATTGTAGCGTAGAGGATACTTGACGTTGCTCCTCAAAAGACAAGTTCGAAGAGATTGTAACGTCCCTCCACGATTCCGTTGAATTCAGTGGAATCGCAGGAAGAGGTAAGTTAACGTCAGAAAAAATAGTTTCCTCATCCTGTATAACGGACAGGGATGAGATGTGACCATGTTGGACTGGAGAGTCGTCCGTCGCCTGGAAAATAGGCAGCAAATAGTCTGGACGTTCAATAAACTCTGTTAGCATATTTATATGGAAGGGTTTATGCTTTCCATCCACATCGACGATGTAGTCGCCATCGGAAATTTTGGAGACTATAGTGTATGGACCTTTCCATGAAATGAGAAGTCTATTCTCTCTTGAGGGAAGTAAGACATACATGGATTTTGTTGTTTCCATAAAAAACTATTATCAGGTTGGTAACTTTTATTAAAGTTCCTATAGTCATTGGGATCAACATGTTGAGGACAATTAAATTCCCTCCAATTCTTTAAAGAAGAACCATCACGTGATGGACGCGTTTGGCAATGTCCACAATCACGGTTATTCCTCTTAATAAAGTTGCTTCTATTTTTCCCTGTAGCAATATGCTTAACAGGTACATCGTACTGACTGAGCTGAGTACGATGGGTACTAACAGTTTTGTTTTCTTTTACCCACTTATCGGGAATCTGGGAATTCGATGCACGGTTTCCCTGAGGAATCTTAACATGATACTTATCAAAGTCCTCACCGTGATCCAAACTTGATTTACCTTTGTTGGCCTGACGCCAACTCCCATTAGAGGCAGTATTGTTATTCCGTGGGAAACTATATTTTCCACAAAAAATTTTGTTTCCATATTGCTTAATGTTACCATGAGCATTAAGTGCATGGATGTTTTTTTCCTCCCAAATAGAAATTTGTTGCGGTGTGCATTCCCTAACCCCATGAATACGACCGATTATAAGATCCGCAATAGGATTAGGAAGAAGACATGCATGGACATCTCCTGTGAAGAAGGGAGTGTCAATCCTAATAATAGCAGTAGGATAACTTTCCATAGTACCACCAAATGTAACACATTTGATTGTTTTTTCCAGTGGCACAGCAAGGATCTATCAGAGACTCCCTAACCCCGACGGTAGTACATCCCGAATCGAAAGTACTGAGACGAGCCTATCATTTATTAGACCTTTATGTAAGATGAGAGATCCTCTCCCATCATGCGCAACTGTAGCAGGTAGAGCAGGAAGAGGGTGACCACAACTTAGAGTAGATACAGTCGATGAGTCGAACAATGTTAAGCATTGGGGGCATTCAGTTGCTCTCCCAAAATCGAAAGCACAACCAGTGATAGCCCTAGAGTTACCACTATCATTTACTGTATTACAGGCTCCATCAAACTCTTGTTGTGCAGAGTTTGCCTGTTGGAAAGGTCTTTTTTTTGTTAAACCTAGGTCTGCCTCGATTATCATTTCCCCTGTAATTATTTCGACTATCATTTCCCCTGTAATTGTTATCATATTGCCTATTGTAATCATCATTCCGGTTTGAATCCCGGTTTCTAAATTCACCATCGTCATAATCTTGACGTCGAGAATGGTTATCTCGAAAGCTCGAATGGTTATTATTACGATAACCCTTGCGAAAGTGTCTAAGATTATTACCATTAAAATTACGAGAACTACCATCTTGTCTCCAATTCATAGACGAAGAACCATCATGTGTTGGATTACTCCGCTTCTGAGAGTAATTCTGATTACTTCCCCTATTCCAGTTTTGTTGAGCACCCTGAAATTTTTTTTGAAATTAGTGCCATATGGTGTTGCCGAAGCAACTGGCAACCTTTCTTTCACTTTAGAATTGCTAACTGTAGCATGGGGATGCGCGGTGGCATACTGACAACAGTATTCCTCCATATCTTTTAAGTTTTTAGGCTTACGCTCATGAAGGAATGCAAGAAAAGAATCATTAACAGATGACAAAACCTTATCTCGCAATAATAAGTCCATTAGACCTTCATATGTTTTCTCAGTCTGAGACAACTCAACCCATCGTGTAAATGTACGACGTATTTTTGTAACAAAATCAGAGAAATCTACTCCATTTTCTGGCAACATTGTCCTAAAACGAAGACGATAGTCTTCTTCTTTTAGTTGGTATTTTTTAGCAATGCTGCTCTGACAACATCATAATTAGTCCTGTCATGTTCGTCTATTGTCATAAGAGTAGTCACTGTGTCACCTGTAAAAAATTCCCCACATTGGCCACCAAAAATGTAACTGTACTTTTTCTCTTGTTGAGGTGATCACTGGCCCAAGACAGTATACATGTTGTTAGGTGTGTAGTGCGAGCGTGTGATGAACTGAGTGTGGGTGCGAATGAAGGCGCGAATGTGTTTAGGCTCGTATATATGTAGACCCTGCAACCCATACACTCACATGCAGTAGTCAAGGATGCTTGGACACTGCAGGCACGTTTCAAAACATTTATTGACGAGAACACACATGGTATCAACAGGAACAGTCAGTGTAAACAAGGTCATGCTGACCGGAAATCGATAGGTATACATTAGGCATTCAGCAAGCTGGTAAACATTTGAATATTCGTGCATGGTCAATACAATGTTCTTCAATAAGGACAGTTCGTGGCGTCGCCCTGGGATTACTGACTAAACGCGTCAGATACCTTAATCACTTTGACACATAGGTGCAACTTGGCATTCCCCGCCAATTGCACATTATCAGGCTGTAGTATAATAGCCGAAAACACAGGCCTCGTTCTGACGTCGGCTGTGTACTTCTGATAAGCAGGTTACCATCAACCCTGCAGTAATGCTTATTGTAGACATAAATTCCGCCAATCTGCGGCTCCCACAATATATCTTCGTCACTGGATTTCTGGATGGTATGAAGACTAATAGTCTTGGATGGCTACCTTGAGCACAACATATAAATTCTGAAATGGAGGACCGGTGAGCTGCAGTTCACAGACTAGGCAATCTTCTAACATGTTCTGCTACCGAAAGCATAGTAATGGAAAAAGTCGGTATTACCTGTAACCGAGTCCACAGAACTTAACAAGGAACTCTGCTGTCATTCCAACGCACAGAGATTCACTGGGGAAAACTGCCAGTGCAGTCACTTCGAAGATTCTTCCCGAAAAACACAATGGACTCTCGTCCCTTCAGAAACCAGGACACTCCCCCGGCTCGCCGGAAGTCTAACTCAACTCCCGCTTAAAAAACCCTGCCCATGGGCATACGCCCGAACTGTCTACCTTTGACCCTAAAGGTCAAACACAATGAATGAATAAACAAGGGAAGACAACCCCTAATCAACCTGACATCGCAGGTAAAGACACAATTATTCTTATGATAAAAACATAAGCAAATAACTTGACAGATGACTCCGTCAAAAATGACAGCAACAGAGTACTTCCTAAACGTAAAGCCAATGCTTCTAACAGTTCTCCATAATGTTGATTTCGACACATCAATGTCATTGTGTGTTCTCAGCCGTATTTTGAGTTTCCTTAGTGTCACAGTTTCTTTGGAATTGAACATTCTACAAATCTCTCTTCTAATCACATCCCTGTCAAAACTATCTACTACTTTCTTTCTTCCGTGAGTCCTGGTATTGATTGAACTGAAAATTCCATTAGCTTTGAGTAACTGATGAAATGAGCGTTTACTTAAATCCAAAGCGTGAATAGTTCTCTTTTCAGGATTTGAGAGACTCCGATACAGTTTACCACGCTTAGCTTCTCTGCAGAAATATTTATACATCTTCACTGCCATTGTATGCAGTGTATGGAACTTAACTTTCATACCCATTGTATTACAGACCTAGAATACCGCAAGATACGCCTATGCACTGAAATACACAATCAGTAGAATGGTAACTGAACACACCGGAAGGGTCAATGTAGTGTTCAAAACAGTGCGGTAGTGAGCTGAAACACTTAGAAAATCACGTTACATGCGTTCAAGATGTTAAATCGAAATAGCTCACAAATGTGAAGGGGTAAGCCCTTTAAAATTACTGTTGGACTAGGAGGTAGTCGATTTTGTATACTTTAAATAAAGAAAATTTAAAACCATAAGTTTGTTAACGAGGAAAAAAATGTCCCCTACGGGACATAGCGATCATTAGGTCATAAGAAAAGTTGCAACAATTACGATCAAGTGGTTGCAGAGATATTGAATATTCAACAGCGGCAAACATTGTGAAACGCACTATAATAAGTTATCTTGTGGCTTTTCACTACAAATATTTTGAAAGTACATTTAAACATGTCGAAAGCAAAGGGCTTGTCCGGTAATTCCCAAGGTGAAAAAATATGTTTCCCCTCCACCACCTAGAGATTTACTAAATGATCTCATGGGATGTACCGGTACAGACCAGCAAACTGAATAAAGGGCACGGTGATAGATCTGTCTCACATTAGAAATAAGAATGCAGCGAGAAAGTCAATGACATGGAGACAGAAAAAAGGAAATTATGTGGAGAACGGAGATATACGGAATATGTGGAGAACTGAGATATAGGGAATCTGTAGACAATTGAGATATAGGGGATATGTGAAGAATAGAGATGTAGAAAATGTGTGGAAAAAAAGATATTCGGAATATGTGGAGAAAGGGGACATTGGGAATATATGGCGAACTGAGACAAAGGGAGTACGTTGTAGTGAAATTGACAGAGATACAACGGTAAAATACCTCCAAAGATAACATGTAAGGATAAAAACATAATGCGTAGGCTGCTGATAGTACTTGATCGCCCAGACCGCGGGTCATCACCCTCCATAAAAATTGACTTGCTAGACAGGAGGGGAACGGCGGATAAAAAGGAAAAAATATGACTGGAAAGATTGCGTGAGACTAGAAAGGCTAAGGAGACGCAATTGGGGGGGAAACGGAGAAAAGTCACGTTTCCAAGTTGACACAAAGTAAGGAACTCGACAGAAGGGACCTTGGATATGTTACGCCACAGTCATTTATTGGTCGCTTTTGCGATACCAAGCCTTTGATTTGAATTCAGCGGCAGAACACAGATGTTTGGAATATTACAAAAATTAAAAAGTAACTTTTTCGTAATATTAATGTTAGGACTATAAAAATTAGCTGGCCGGATGGCCCATTCTGAGCAGTGCACTAATATGTTCTTAATTTTACAGACGGATAGATAATATTGAAGATAATGACAAAAGACAGTGTTGTTCACATCAACGACAGACTGTATGGAATAAAAAGTGTCGCTATTTGCACAAAAAAAAACACGACCTTGAGAAGCAGGTGTTCAAATCAACTTAGTAGGGAAGCGAAGGGACATTGGTGGGAGCTGTGTCTAAATATAACTTTTAACGACAAAATTTTGGAGGGGAGAGAAAGGTTGGTTCAAAAATCAAGTACATTTTTGTAAAAACGCAAGTAGAGACGGACAGACTAACAGATAAAAATCCATACTTGACTGAAGCATGACTGAAATGACTTTAGTGTAGGAAATTTGAAATTCAAATAAACCTAGGCAGTGATTGGCCACAGACAATCATTTTATCGGCGCTCAGACGCGCAAGTGGGGCCATTCCTAAATAGTTGTTCGATGATAGACACAGTATTTTAAAGTGTGGTGATTTCCAAATGAAAGAAAGTGAAATAAGTTCAGGGACGCCATACTATAGCCAGCAGCTCAGCTGAGTTTTGCTAGCATTTCTGTGTTCTTTATTCATAATCTGAGCTGTGAGTTTCAGTTGTCAACAAGGCGGTGTCTATTCAGTTGGTGATTTTACTCGAGTGTATCTGTGCAGTACATTGTGACAGAGACCACTATTATTGCCCGCCAGCACGGAGAGGTGGGACCACCAGATTTCAGCACCAGAGCTACATATGCAAGATGAGTGAGCCTCTGGTCTGCTGGAAGTTCACCAACGCCTTTTAGTTACTAATACCCCATAAAATTCCTGCAATTTACTGGACACTGTGTAGTCAATATAGACAGGTGTGATGAGGCCACCCCAACAGCACAAGCATTAAATATCCTCCCAAGTAGATGACTAAAAGAACATTTTAATAAAACTGACTAGTCTAGTACTTATATATGTACACTCTTGCATTTATTATGTAACATTCCATGCATTTCTTTCATAATTTTTAAATCCTTCTTTTAAAAAAAAAGTTCTGGTCAACATAAAACTTGATCCAGAACAAATAAATGTAATATAATTCTATCAAAAATTTTACACTCTTGAGTTAGTTCAGTGTATTATAATATTTGTTAAATATTATTATTCTGCTTAAATATCTGTGGGTGTATCTATAACTATCACACCACATTACATATCATTACCCTAGACATTTTACATAGATACATTCATTAAGAAAAAAAATTGAGTGTGAGGTCGTAGTGGTAGCAAGAAAGGCCTTCTGACAATTCACAACTACATTTTATCTAAGGAGCCTTCACAGCTGGCCTCATACATTACATTCAGTAATATCACCATCATACAATACCATCAAACCCACTACATACATTGGGGTCTTGTCCAGGGATAATTAGCCCAACAGTAATATTAGGATCTCCTGGTTGGAGAAATAAAATTAGAAAAAAAAAAAAAAAAATTGTGAAATTCCCTTTAAAATTAAAAGTGTCCCCGCAGATAAAAGTTGGTGAATCTTCACAGCCAGTGATAATTAATTAGTTAACTGGTTAGTTAGAATTAGTTAGACTATAGTCATAAGAAGTACTTAGTGTATTTACTGGTTAGAGATTTAGCTTGTATATTATTATATTGTCTAAAAAGTATGGCGGAGCTAGCAAAATTCCGATCAGCTGCTGTGCTGACCGCAAAGGAGATGGGAATGGATGGTCAAATTTTAATTCAATATGTAACGGCTGAATGTGATAAATATATTGAAAGGGAAGATAGAAAGTTAGCTGAAGAAAAGAGGTTACAAATTGAGGCTGAGATTAAGAGGCTGCAGATTGAGGCAGAAGAAAAACGACAGCAAAGGGAGGCAGAAGAAAAAAGGTTGACTGCCGAAAGGGAGGCAGAAGAAAAACGACAGCAAAGGGAGGCAGCCGAAAGGGAGGCAGAAGATAGAAGGTTGCAAAGGGAGCACGAATTACGACTAAGGGAGCTGGAATTACAAGGCCCGGCTCCTGAAAATGGTGCCAGCCCTTTTGCCTCAGATGCTACGCCTGGTCTGGGAGCCTCAAACTCAGCTATGGGGTTTCATTTAGACCATTTTGTTGAGAAAGACGATGACATAGAAGGGTACCTAGGACGTTTTGAGTTATTAGCTACTACATATGGGTTAGAGAGAGAGAGGTGGAGTTTAAAGCTATCACAGGGATTGAGGGGTACTTCTTATGAAGTATTTGCTAAAATGAACAGGGAAGACCAAGACAATTATGACATGTTAAAGCAGGCTTTGTTATTAAGGTACGAGAAGAATGGTGAATTTTATCGTAAGAAATTCAGAAATGCCAAACTGTTGTCTGGGGAGACATACCACCAATTCTCTGCCAGACTAGAAACCTATTTGGAGAAATGGACTGCTCTGGGGAAGACCCAAGATCTTAAAGAAATGATCATGATTGAGCAATTGAGAGAGTCCATGGCTCCAGA
This sequence comes from Oreohelix idahoensis, assembly GCA_024509875.1. Classification (NCBI taxonomy): domain Eukaryota; kingdom Metazoa; phylum Mollusca; class Gastropoda; order Stylommatophora; family Oreohelicidae; genus Oreohelix; species Oreohelix idahoensis. The sequence goes on along the minus strand of JAMPIV010006156.1, from coordinate 156,069 downwards.
CATGAGAAAATTTCTCATGGAACAAGGTGCAGAGAAGTTGGGGGATGTTTTAAATGTTGCTGAGAGGTATCAGGCAGCCCAGGCAGAGGTAAGTGGTGCTAAAAAGAAGCACATAGACAATTTTAAAGCTCCACAGCAATTTAATAAATTTGATACTAGAGAGCAGGGAAATAAAGGTAGGACAAACTTTGAGCGGCCAAGAAATGACTATCGCGACAGAAACTCACAGTTCAATGACCAAAAGTTCAATGAAAGAAAACCGTTGAACCAAGGAAAAAGATGGTGTAAATGGTGCAAGAAGGATAACCATAACACCGAATTTTGTAGAAGGAAACCTTCAAACATTGCTGCAATGAAGTCGGGGACGCAAAGATTAAAGGTTAATCCTAAGGGACAACAGGAACCTTATCACCCCCCAGTTTGTGAGGATGTTATTTGTAATGGGGTCACCATAAGGTGCCTTTATGATACAGGTTTGGATTATGATTCAGTTGTGAAGTCTAGCCTAGTGGACCCAAGTCAGTATACCACAGAAACAGTGGAAATACAAGGGGCGACTAAGGACATACCACTCATGACACTTCCCATCGCAAGGATAACGGTGAAAACTCGCTATGTGGAAGGAGAAATCAGAGCAGCAGTGATAGATGAACCAATCTACCCTCTGATATTGGGGTGTAGATACGTCTTCTTGGGGAATCCCGAGAAACCTGTGATCATGGCGACAGTGCAGACCAGGTCACAGAAGAAGGAGGAAGAAGGTGAACCTATAAATGCTCATCAGAGGAGATGAGGAAGGCGCAGGCTGAGGATAGGACACTCAAGCCCTGTTTTAAAAAATTGCCCAAATGCCACACACCTCCGAGCAAGGGGGAATATTTCATGAAGAACAAACTCTTATACAGGAAGGCCGGAACTGGAACAAATGGTCATAACCAGCTGGTTCTTCCCACTTCATATAGAGATAAAGTGATGGAACTCGGGCATGCGATTCCCTTCAGTGGTCACATGGGGATCAGCGCCACAGGACAGCGTATAGCTTGTCATTACTTCTGGCCAGGGATAACGGAGGATATAAAAAGATATGTCAAATCCTGCCCAGAATGTCAAAGGGTAGCTCCAAAGCACTGGACTGCTCCTGCAACTCTAGGGGAAATGCCCATAGTGGGAACACCTTTTGAGAGGGTTGCAGTGGATATTGTAGGACCTCTCACTCGGACCAAGAGGAGGAACAGTTACATCCTTACTCTGGTGGACACTTGTTCTATGTGGGGAGAGGCGGTAGCCCTGCCATCAATTGATTCAAAACATGTAGCAGAGGCACTACTTACAATATTTACCCGATTAGGATTCCCGCATCAAATCTTGACGGATAATGGTTCTCAGTTCAAAGGGAAACTAACGGAAGAAGTTTTTAAGCTATTTCAAGCCAGACACTTTCATTGTAGTCCGTACCATCCACAAGGGAACGGCCAGGTAGAGAGGTTCAACGGGACTCTCATTTCTATCCTGAGAAAGCTGGCACACGAAAAACCGGATCTGTGGGATCAATTCCTGCCCGCCGCATTGTTTGCTTACCGGGAGGTACCACATAGTTCAACCGGGATGGCTCCCGCAACTCTGCTATTTGGGAGGCCAATAAAAGGTCCATTAGAAGCTCTATTAAGGACCTGGACAGATGAGAAGGCGGAAGAGACTGTTACCTCATCGTATCAATACGTGAACGAACTGACCACTCGTTTGAAAGCTGGATGGAAACTGGCAAATGATAATTTGAAGCAAGCCAGGAAGAAACATGCAGCATACTTTAATAGGAAGGCAAAGGACAGGGAACTGGCAGTCGGAGAGAAGGTGCTGCTTCTACTACCCGGAAGCCAGAATAAATTACAAATTGGTTGGCAAGGTCCATATACGGTTCTAGAGAAGGTGTCTAGAACAAACTATAAAATTGACAAAAAGGGGAAGGAGAAAGTTTATCATGTAAACCTGTTAAAGAAGTATCTGGACAGACCACTCCAGGAAAGCACCCCCTTATTGACCTTGGCTATTGCAACCCAGATGCAAAAGGAACCACTCACCTCACATGAATACCCATTACATCCTTGTGAAACCGCAGCACAGGTAAAAGTCAGTAAGCACCTGACTAAAAACCAGAGGGAGAGAGTTCAACAGGTTCTGGAGGAACATACAGATGTATTAACAGATAAACCAGGCCATACAAATTTGCTACAGTATGACATGAAACTGGTAGACTCAAACCCAATCTGTATGAGAGCCTATTCTATTCCGTTCGCGAAGGAGAAGGCATTGAAGGAAGAAATAGAGTATTTGTTGAAGGAGGGGATTATTTCGCACAGTGAATCATCTTTTAGTTCTAGTGTCGTTTTGTTGAGAAAACCGTCTGGGGAACACAGACTGTGCATAGATTACAGGAAACTGAATGCTGTCACAGAAGGACAAGTGGATCCATTACCAGACACAAAACAGTTATTTGCCAGACTGAACAAGGCAAAATACTTTTCAAAGGTGGATCTTAGTAAAGGCTATTACCAGATCCCAGTGAAGCCTGAAGTGAGACCTTATTTGGCTTTTAGCACTTCGGATGGACATTATGAATTCAATATGCTACCATTCGGACTGAAAAATGCTCCGAGTGTGTTTTCAAGGATGATGCGCAAATTGTTGGATCCCCTGAATAACCCATGTATCACGAATTTCATGGATGATATTCTCGTCGCCACAGAGACATTTGAAGAACACATTGAAGCTCTGGAGATGTTGTTTGATAGACTTCGGGAGGCGAACTTAACTGCTAGGCCAACAAAATGTTGTATTGGATGCAAAGAGTTGGAATTCTTGGGACACACTGTATATCAGGGTAATATGACCCCTGATCCTAAGAATTTGGAAAAACTGCAGAGAGCACCTAGGCCGCAAACAAAAAAAGACGTGCGATCATTTGTGTCGTTATGCGGATTTTATCAGAAATACATCAAGAATTTTAACGCTATTTGTGCTCCTCTGACTGATCTGACTCGCAAGGGACTTCCAGATAAAATTATTTGGACTGCACAATGTGAACTAGCGTTCCAAGAGTTAAAGGAAAAACTCACTAGCAAGCCTATTCTCAAACTGCCTGATTTGACACAGGACTTTGTCTTAAGAACCGATGCAAGTAATGTAGGACTAGGAGGGGCTTTGTTGCAAAGATCATCTTCACCTGATGGGGAACTGAAACCAGTCGCTTATGCAAGCCGTAAATTGAATAAGGCGGAACAAGGATACTCCACAAGCGAAAAAGAATGTTTAGCGTTAATCTGGGCAATAAAGAAGTTTCAAATCTATCTGTATGGTAGGACTTTTGTGGTGGAGACGGACCATCAGCCTCTCGTATTCTTATCTCAGGCTAAGCATGAAAACGCAAGATTGCTGAGGTGGTCTTTATTGCTTCAACCTTATCAGTTCAGTATCCAATATATCCCAGGCAAATTGAATGTCGGTGCAGATTTCCTCAGTCGGCACCCCTGTGATCAAAATTAGAGTAGTGGCAGACGTGAGGAGTAATTTTACCTATGTGTATCGCTGGTTTTGGAACTTGCCATAGGCATGTTTTCAAGTGGGGAGATGTGTAGTGAAATTGACAGAGATACAACGGTAAAATACCTCCAAAGATAACATGTAAGGATAAAAACATAATGCGTAGGCTGCTGATAGTACTTGATCGCCCAGACCGCGGGTCATCACCCTCCATAAAAATTGACTTGCTAGACAGGAGGGGAACGGCGGATAAAAAGGAAAAAATATGACTGGAAAGATTGCGTGAGACTAGAAAGGCTAAGGAGACGCAATTGGGGGGGAAACGGAGAAAAGTCACGTTTCCAAGTTGACACAAAGTAAGGAACTCGACAGAAGGGACCTTGGATATGTTACGCCACAGTCATTTATTGGTCGCTTTTGCGATACCAAGCCTTTGATTTGAATTCAGCGGCAGAACACAGATGTTTGGAATATTACAAAAATTAAAAAGTAACTTTTTCGTAATATTAATGTTAGGACTATAAAAATTAGCTGGCCGGATGGCCCATTCTGAGCAGTGCACTAATATGTTCTTAATTTTACAGACGGATAGATAATATTGAAGATAATGACAAAAGACAGTGTTGTTCACATCAACGACAGACTGTATGGAATAAAAAGTGTCGCTATTTGCACAAAAAAAACACGACCTTGAGAAGCAGGTGTTCAAATCAACTTAGTAGGGAAGCGAAGGGACATTGGTGGGAGCTGTGTCTAAATATAACTTTTAACGACAAAATTTTGGAGGGGAGAGAAAGGTTGGTTCAAAAATCAAGTACATTTTTGTAAAAACGCAAGTAGAGACGGACAGACTAACAGATAAAAATCCATACTTGACTGAAGCATGACTGAAATGACTTTAGTGTAGGAAATTTGAAATTCAAATAAACCTAGGCAGTGATTGGCCACAGACAATCATTTTATCGGCGCTCAGACGCGCAAGTGGGGCCATTCCTAAATAGTTGTTCGATGATAGACACAGTATTTTAAAGTGTGGTGATTTCCAAATGAAAGAAAGTGAAATAAGTTCAGGGACGCCATACTATAGCCAGCAGCTCAGCTGAGTTTTGCTAGCATTTCTGTGTTCTTTATTCATAATCTGAGCTGTGAGTTTCAGTTGTCAACAAGGCGGTGTCTATTCAGTTGGTGATTTTACTCGAGTGTATCTGTGCAGTACATTGTGACAGAGACCACTATTATTGCCCGCCAGCACGGAGAGGTGGGACCACCAGATTTCAGCACCAGAGCTACATATGCAAGATGAGTGAGCCTCTGGTCTGCTGGAAGTTCACCAACGCCTTTTAGTTACTAATACCCCATAAAATTCCTGCAATTTACTGGACACTGTGTAGTCAATATAGACAGGTGTGATGAGGCCACCCCAACAGCACAAGCATTAAATATCCTCCCAAGTAGATGACTAAAAGAACATTTTAATAAAACTAACTAGTCTAGTACTTATATATGTACACTCTTGCATTTATTATGTAACATTCCATGCATTTCTTTCATAAATTTTAAATCCTTCTTTTAAAAAAAGTTCTGGTCAACATAAAACTTGATCCAGAACAAATAAATGTAATATAATTCTATCAAAAATTTTACACTCTTGAGTTAGTTCAGTGTATTATAATATTTGTTAAATATTATTATTCTGCTTAAATATCTGTGGGTGTATCTATAACTATCACACCACATTACATATCATTACCCTAGACATTTTACATAGATACATTCATTAAGAAAAAAAATTGAGTGTGAGGTCGTAGTGGTAGCAAGAAAGGCCTTCTGACAATTCACAACTACATTTTATCTCAGGAGCCTTCACAGCTGGCCTCATACATTACATTTAGTAATATCACCATCATACAATACCATCAAACCCACTACATACGTAGATGACGATATATATGAATATTTGGAGAATAAAGTTAAAGGGGATTCATGCAGAATGAATCCGTGGTGAACGAACGACATTTAATTTAAAAGTTCGGAAATGACCGAACACTCCGGTCTAACATTCGGCCTTTTATCTGTCTCAGCTTGCGCATTGAGTCCTACCAGTTGCACATATGGTCAAACTGTACAGAATGTGTGCATTTTCACACACGTCAGCAACATTAAAAAGTTCCAGTGGTGATACAACAACGACAAAGACAATGGAAAGTCATTCATCAACACCCTGCTCATCGATCTAGAATGGTTGATCGTGATGTTCATTGAAACAGTTAGATGAACCGCAGATGACGCAGTGACTGGGTATGAGTCTGTAAATCTAAATCAGGGATTGTTAACATTTTTGCATTTACACTACCTATAATAGTGAACTTAATATTCACACTTCCCCTGCGTGCCCAAATTAATCAATGAATACATCAAGGTACAATATTCAAAAACAGGGAATTAATTTCTAACCAGTTCCTCTTTTACACAAAGAAAACAAAATGGAAATTATACTAATACATTATTGAGGACAGCTGTGAAAGTACAGGGACACACACAGAACTTGACGGGTTACCTATAGATCATTAACAGGTGGAGCTGCATAGCGTTACACACAGACGTTTAACCCCACAAATCGTCAAAAGGGGGGTGCTGAGCGGGGTATTATGTCATATGAAACACAAAGAAAACGAAATAGTTTGATTTTTAACGTTAGAGTTTTATTCATTGAGAAAGCAATAGCAATTAACTCTCTGGAAGGCACCTCACACCTTCTCTGTAACCCCTCTGCACATCCCCTGGGGAGGGACACCTCACAGGTTAAGAACCTCCGATCTAAACAATGATAATCATCACTAATCATTTTCCTTTGCACTCCTTACCGAGAATGGGCCACCACTTCAGTTAGTTCCCTTACAGGAAGTATTTTCCAAGCAGTCGTTTGCTTTGGCCACAGTGATTTCTATGGCAGTTTTTATCATGATGAGGTTGCCTGCCTCAAGCAGAACATTACATTAGTCGTCGTGTACGACATGCCTGAAAAAGCGGTATGCATATTTTTTCTTTATCTCTTTACAAACCCTGGAAATTACGCGGAGCAAATAATGAAATTGCCTTGTCTCCGTACGTCTGTCAACCGTGACTATCTACAATCTAGTTATCTAACAGCTGAAATCTACTGTTTAAAATCTCTGACACGTCCTGCTTCTCTCAGTGCTGAAAGCTTTATCTAGTGCTGCTAAATGCGTCTGCATTTCATTGTAAGACTGGTTTCTACAGGTGACTCTGTTATTGACAGGTGAAAATAAAAAAATATAACAAAAATATTTTAAACACAGGCTTTTAATGCACTAAAAAGCGACAAATAATTTTTCACGGAGTTTATAGCTTGCAATCAAAACATGTAACAACAATGTGACAAAAAGCGTGGGGCGCCTTAGCGCTTATCACATATTTTATCCATAAGTGTCTAACGAAGCATAAAGCAGAAGTTAATTTCATGTAGAATCAGCTCGTCAGGCTTTTTGTCAATTTAATGTTGCATTTCTTGACTGCAAGCTATAAACTCCGTGAAAAATTATTTGTGGATTTTTAGTGCATTAAAAGCCTGTATTAAAAATATTTTAGTTATATTTTTTACTTTCTTCTTTTTAGTGTTATTTTATTGTTGTTTGTACATTTAAGTCAAATGTAATCGATCCGCTAATGACATTATCAGTTTGCGATAAACGAGTCCAGAAAAAAGGAGGCGGATTTCATTATTCAGTATATTACATGGAAAGTTAATTTTTTTTTATTTTTTATTTTTATTTTGATAAGAGTTGTAAATTACATTTTTTAAAATGTAGTTATCAGTTGCGTGTATGTCTGGGCACGAGCGTGCGATAGGGTGTGTGTGTGGAAAAGGGGGGGGGGGGCGGGGGGGGGGGAAGGAAGTATCAATATTTCTCTCAAGAAAGACAATCTTGTTGGAAAGAATACACCTAGATTATTTGCAGTTATCGCCCATTTCACTAATGAAACAATACCCAAAAAATAATAATATTAATTTTAATGTTATTCATTTTATTATTTTTACGTCGGCGTCTGTGGCCTAATGGATATGAACGCAGTTTCATAATCCAGATATACCAGGTTCGAAACCTGCTGCAGGCGGTTTGGTAGCAGATCGCTTTGTGTGGATTTTTAACAATGGTATAAGCGCCGTACCGTTCAGAAAGCAATGGCAAACTACTGAATGAAATAATTGCCTAGAAAAATCACAAACAGCCAATAAAAGCTGGGGTTGATTGCCACGTCCTGTAAAGGATAAGCAACTAACATCGGGAATACACAACTATGCCAAGTTTCAGAGCTATTGCTCATCTGGAAGTGATCGAAAAATCGATTACAAGATTTGAAGGTGACATACGTTGCAAGTTAAAGAAAAGCCTGTAAAAAAACTTAGTCTACACGTTGCTGTTTGTTATACTACTTCTAAAACTGACTTCTAAACGGATAAATTTGGTTCTAATTCAACTGTACAGTCTCACTGGTCATGATTTCCTGTTACGACAAATATTTAACTCTCTGAAGCTATAACTTCAGACAGCTTTGGTCGGGTGATTTATATCCTTGTCCACTATGACTACGCGGGAGAAGGGTTAACTTGCACTGTCCCTTTATTTCCATTTTTGGACCGTTTGCCGTCTATCTCGAGCAGAAATCGTAGTGGATGAGTCATTATTTGCTATCATGTGCTGACCTGTACAGCTTGCCTTTTATAATCTGTAGACCGGGGTGTCCCACCTGTTTCTCTCACAGTCATAGTTTGTCGCTGACATCATAATTTTTCTTTACGCTCCTTACAAAGTATAGAGCAACCATTGCAACTGTGATTTTTGTGGCAATTGGTTTTACATAATGAGGGAGGAAATCGGAGCACTAATGGAGTTGTCCGTGCGCAATGAAGATAGTCTTTAAAACCAAACCAAACATCATCAGGTGACCAGCCCCATGCACAACCTTCACGTTAATCGCCTTGTACGACATGCTGAGGGTTCAGAAGTCCTATTCTATCCTTGTCTCTTCAGAGCCCACCGGAAACTACACGTAGTTTCTTACGTTCTTAAAACGAGACATCAGGAGGACTAATCAATTATTTTCTCAACATTATTTGTTACATTGACAGGTTTGTTTAATTACAGCGAGCCTGATTTGTTGCTAAAAACTTCCACGACCTTTTGCACGTGAATTGTAATGCCATCCTTAACCACTAATCTTACTTACTCACTTACTTACTTAGTCGTTCCCCTTCTACCGTGAGGTGTAGAGGTTTGGAAGAGAGAGCGCCAGACTATCCTATCGGTTGTCTTCTTCCTGGCCTGGTTCCATTCTAGTCCTCGGAACTTCAGAGATTGTCTAATGTTGTCAATTTAATCACTAGGTATGCTTGGTATTAGTCCTAAAATACATTTGACTGGTTCAGTGCACTTGAGGTCATGACATCTGAATAAGAACAGCTCCTTAAATACACCCAATCCTGAATTAATTTTTGGCGACTTTGGTTGCTCTCATGAGTTTTCTTCTTTGTCCAGACAGTTCCGTTTTTGTAAGGCTGAGCTTTAGATAATGAAAAGGGACGTTCCTGTCAATATGAGATGGCATCCTGTTTAATATCTTAGTCCAGTTCCGCTGTCCTTTTCCTGCCACGGTAAACATAAACAAAAACAGTGCTCAATATGTAATCACCAGTTCTGAAGCAGAATGTATCACTCTTCCCTGCGTCGCTGACTTGTAAATGTTTATCATGAGGCTAGTTCAGCGTGAGTTTCTTAAACAGAAAAGAAACTTCCTACATATAATTTGAAATGTCAGCGTGACATTTGCAAGTACGGTACCATTTTTACAAGTACACTGTCGCACACAGCTGCAATCCCGGTATGATATTATTTTTTTTTTTCCTACTGAAGGCTTTACTAGTATTATACTATCATCATCATCATCATCATCATCATCATCATCATCATCTTTATTATTATCATCATCATCAGCATTATTTTCCTTAGCGCTCCTTCTGGAGCATGGAGCCACCACTGCAGCAGCAAGCCTGCTCCAAGCAGTCACGTGCTATTGCATCGTTGGTTGTTTCTATGGCAATTTGTTTTACATGGTGAGGTTGCCAGACGACCCCCCCCTCCCCACCCCCATGCACAACCTCATTTTAGTAGCCTTATACGCCATGCTTGCGTGTACAGTAGTTCTATTCATTATTTATAATAGTATAGTTTCGGTATGTTCTGATATACATGATTAGTAGTAATAATACTGTTATATTGTAACATACAAAGAGAGCAGAATTTAAAAAAAAAGTTAGTCCCATAACGGATACTGCCGTAGGAGAGTGAAGTGTTAGAGACTTCACTTTATTAGGTCCAGCATCAAGATGTTGGATGATTAGTTTCCTTCCTTGCTGCATTTTCTTTCCCTAACCCAAGTAAAAAGTCAGGAATCCATTTACAGCTAGGCAAGCCGAAGCGTTTCGATACAGTAAATCGAACCCGGTACTTTAGCCGCGAGAGACCAGCGCTCTAACAACTTTGTCAATCGGACGCAGATAGTAGGATAGTTTTGGTATATTGTAACATACACGGATAAGAAGATTGTTTTGGTATATTGTAACATACACGGATAAGAAGATTGTTTTGGTATATTGTAACATACACGGATAAGAAGATAGTTTTGGTATATTGTAAAATACACGGATAAGAAAATTGTTTTGGTATATTGTAACATACATGGATTATACTATAGTGTTGGTATACAGGTTGTGCTCGACTTACGATGTATGTCACTTACGACCACTTGTACTTACGACGGTCATCCCAAAAGTACTGTGCACTCATGGTTCATTACTTAATACAGTACAGGACTTCTGCAGTACATTACTTTAATGTTATAATTTGTACGTTGTATTATTTAACTGTAAATAATGAATGAAATTTGTTTAAATATTTAACAAAACAGATCACCATATTTTAGCATTCACACATGTTACATGTTAACATATCCTTGCAGTTCATATTGTATATAGTGTTTTTCGACTTACCGTGGATTCATCGGAACAAAACACAATTGCACGTCGATGACAGTTTGTATTCTGATATACATTGACAAAAGTAATAAAACTTTTTAACACATTGCAATTTATAACAATAACGCATTCACAGAATATCAGAAAATACAATTACTTAATACGCTTCAGTCTGCTTATCTTTAAAAACAAAATAATTGAAAAGTAAATAAATAAATAAAACGTAAACAGAATCACTTTAATTTAACTAATCAAATGCTCCTGTCTGTGAGTACAGGTAATCAGCGATGGCAGGTTAAACAGAAGCGCAAGAAAGTGAGTGGAACTGTAGTAGAAGTTTATTTGTATCATAGAACGGCTTTGCGGCCAGGAATATTCTTTAGATGACACCAGGTTTTTTTGGTGCAGTTAACAACAAAAAATAAAATAAAATCAATCTTTAGAAGACCAGCCCATAGATTTTAAATTTTTTATAAATAAAAATTTGCCTCATTTTGGCGAGGCACGCCCCATTCAGCTAAGAAACAGGATCCATTTGTTATATTAGGACACATGTTCAAATATAAAATATATTGCGGTCCCACAGACATCTAGTTGGAGGAAGTGCTGTAATGTGTTATGTAATAGCGGAATTTTTAAAGCCGGTAGAAATACTACATTAAAACAAACTAAATTATAACATACTGACCTATGTTGACAGGGTGTAGTTTATGAGTATTGTTACGCATGAATCTCTGTGGTCAACACAACTCAAGCGAACGTAGTGATGATCCCGCTACACGCCCATTGAGGCATATTGGGAATATGGTGTTAGGCCCATATTTTCTTGACCATCGGCACACTACGGGTGATGTGGTCAGCATCACACCGGCCGCCTTAACCTTCCCAGAAGTTGCTCTGGTACCCAATTCATGAGGCTGGGTCGACCTCGGAGCCGTTTGCGGTCTAAAAATCCCACGTCAACTGGGGATCGAACCATGGACCACCGAGCTAGGAAGCCATTGCACTTACCACTAGGCTACCGCGGCTCCTGAACGTAATGAAGATACGAATATAAGCATCGTTGTCTGATCCAAAACACTTTTAATGAACATATATCACTGTGTCAGTCATAACAGACTATTTCAATGAGATCATTCTTTCCTGTTATAAATTGAAACATCGTATCATAATTAGTCCTTAAGTTTATCTCGCTTTATAGAATGATCTGTACCATTATGCGTATTGATCCATATTGTAGTTTACCTACAGAACGGTCATAAGAATCCACCTTTCCGTTTAATATTATGAAGATTCAATCATATCTAGTATTCTCCACTTATTATATATCATCGAATATATGCACTATACCACAGTACTTTCATTATATTCCTTTCACATTCATTCACTTCGGCATTCATTCACTTTGAACACATACAGGATGCCAGTAAGATGCGGCCGGCGTCAACACTATAAACTCCAATAAGATCCGCGTCTCGAGCCAAACACAAACACGTCATCAACCAACTACACAAAAACCAGGCGCATTGATACTTTTCGTGGGACAAACATCCTTCAAACAATATTTCCTATTTGCCGCGCAAAAAGTATCGTAACAAGTTTGTTCCGACGTTTTCCAGTATAATTCTATGTATTCTATAGCTCTCGGTGCGTGGATACAATAACGTTTACACGTAGCTATTAGAATCATGGTGAACCGACAACATGAAGCCACAGAAGATGTAGCGAAAAATTTCATTATCATACCTTGTAATTACCAGTTTTTTTAAGTCGCATATAGCCAACACACCAGCTGGTCCCATTGTTGGAAGCTCACACAAATACAACTGAGTACTCTTGATGGACAGATAGATCTCGCATGGATGGTGTCTGTAGCAATTTATTTTACAAGATGAATTAGCCAAGCCCACGCAAAACTCACATGAGTCGCCTTTGACGATATTCCCCAGGGAGCATCAGTCCTGTCTACTAACCGCATCAACAGTATTCTTCTTGGTGCATATTTGGAAACTTTTTTTTTTTACTATACACAGCGAAATTCATAATCTTCAGACTACTGCATCACTGCGTGTGATTACAATGTTTTGTTTGGTTGAAATAAGAAAACGTTTAATAGAATTTACTGTATAAAAGTTTCCACATGTTATTTCCTTCTTTTTTAACTGCAAAGAATATCATAACAGAAAAATAGAAGATTAACACTCCCTCGCACCCTCCCTCAAACTCCCACACACATGATTGACTTTTCCACACAATCACAAGAGTTATAGCTGCTCACATATTTGCAACATCAGGCTTCCAGTCCGCTTGAGACCGAAACTGACGTCAAGAAGTGAAATAGTGTTCGAAAATTGCCGATCGCAAGATCACTTCAGCCCAGAAAGTCCCCAAAATAGATTTGGCAAATATAGTGCCATTTGTGTTTTTTTTTTAATTTCAGGTTCCTACAGTACATAAATAAAAAAAATATTAAAAAATATTTCAAACACAGGCTTCTAATGCACTAAAAAACCACAAATAATTTTCCTCGGAGTTAATAGCTTGCAGTCAAGAAATGTAACATCAAATTGACAAAAAGCGTGGGGCGCTTAAGCGCTTATCATATATGTTATTCGTAAGTGTCTAATGAAGTATAAAGCAGAAGTTAATTTCATGTAGAATCAGCGCCCCACGCTTTTTTGTCAATTTAATGTTACATTTTTTTACTGCAAGCTATAAAGTCCGTAAAAAATTTTTTGTGGTTTTTTAGTGCATTAAAAGCCTGTGTTTAAAATATATTTTTATATTTTTTAACTTTCTTCTTTTTAGTGTTGTTTTGTTGTTGTTTGTACATTTAAGTCAAATGTAATCGATCCGCTAATGAAATTATCAGTTTGCGATAAACGAGTCCAGAGTAAAGGAGGCGGATTTCATTATTCAGTATATTACATGGAAAGTTAATATTTTTTATTATTTAAAAAAAAATATTTGTTAAGAGTTGTAAATTACATTTTTTTAAATGTAGTAGTCAGTTGCGTGTATATCTGTGCACGTGCGTGCGATAGTGTGTGTGTGTGGAAAGGGGGAAAAAGGGGGGGGGGAGGAGGAGAAGTTTCAATATTTCTCTCAAGAAAGACAATCTTGTTGGAAAGAATACACCTAGATTATTTGCAGTTAATCGCCCATTTCACTGATGAAACAATACAAACAAAAAACATTATTATTAATTTTAATGTTATTCATTTTATTATGTTTACGACTGATTATTGTATTGTCATCGGGAATACACAACTAAGCCAAGTTTCAGAGCTATTGCTCATCCAGAAGTGATTGAAAAATCGATTGCAAGATTAGAAGGTGACATATGTTGCAAGTTAAAGAAAAGCCTGTAAATAAAAAAAAAAAATAAAAAATCTTCAGTTAGCCGAACGGACTACCGAAAAAACCAGCTCAATCTCAGAATCGGTCGTCATCATTGGTTATGAATTAATTTGATGCACCACTTCTTTTACACCCTGGATGAGAGCAGAATTTCTATAATTCTAAACATAAACCCCAGTGGTAGCCTCACAAGGTGTAAATAAAATTGGAATAGCCACACAAGAGGGAAAATGACACACTAAAACGTGTGTGCTTTGCCATCACTTTAGTATATGGTACTTCCAAGCCTCGTATTCAAACGCAAAAATAGATGTGAGAGTCTAAGTGAGGAGGGCTACTGAAAGGAATACAACATGATAAATAGATTAGCAGTTTTGTTGTGAACATTTTTAATATCTTCTATTGTAAGTAGCTTGGTCTTCATTAAAAAAAAAAAATTATTTGTTTTTCTTTGGGGCCGAGATAGCGTAGTGGTGAGTGCACTGGCTTCGTAGCCAGGTGGTCCATGGTTCGATCCCCAGTTGAGGTGGGAATTTTTAGACCGCAAACGGCTCCAGGATACACCCTAGTGTGCCGGTGGTCAAGAAAATATGGGCCTAACACAATATTCCTAATATGCCTCAGTGGGAATGTAACGGGATCCTTGAACTTTCTCTGTTCTTACCCTCTTTCTAGGTTTAAGGCTATGTAACTTATACACTTACGCCCGTTTCAAAAGTTGCATTTTTCTTATTGTTGTTTGAAAGATCCCTGAAATAATATGCGCCCCTGAGGTGACAACCTTCAGCTGTTTTTTTTCCCTTGTATTCCTTTCGACGTTTTTTACTCTCTTCTGCTTGCCGTGAGAGCTTCTTTTCGCCTAATCTGAGGTGGCGCCGTAGAGAGCCTCGCCAGTTGGTGCGATCGGCAGCTTCATCCTCCAAGGTTGCTGGATTTAATGTCCAATGCCCTCATGTCTCTCTTGAACACAGCTGTGAAAATCAGCTGCGGTTGCCCAACTGTTCTTTGAAAGGTCAGTGAATAGGGTCAAAACACAGCAAGTACCCCAACGGGCTGATCACCCGTTTGCCAGTCACTTTGATTACGGAAACAACAACAAACGGATTGATTTGTCGTTGCCCCAAAGACACCATTAGGCGTGATGGGAACAACGGCAAAGAAAATCTATTCGCTGTTGCCCTTAAGACGCCACTAGGCGTAATGGCCACTGACTGCTTTGCCGGTCGTTGGCTAAGGACGGAAGAAGAAGACAGCAAGTACGCAGCTGCTCACATTGTGTAGACTGGAACGCCGGACGAATTCAACTTTCTTAACAGAAACTTCAGTACTTCATGTTCAGATTAATTCAATTAATTGTTACCTTGAGCCATTTGTTTCTTCAGGGTGTTCAAGGTGAGACATCAATCTCTTCCACGGTAAACAGCGTCTTTTTATTCAGTGTCCAGAAAAGGCCACTAGTGTGCAAACATTTTGATGTTCCGCTTAATGCCGTTGATATTTTCAGATTCTTCAATCTCACATACTATCCCAGTCCCTGCTCACTAAGGGACATTCCATTAAGTAGAATTTCTCTTGCTTCGCTTTGAGTTTTCCAGGCAGTCAAGGCTGTTATCAGGACGTGGTTACCGCAGTACACAAGCAATGTTCGTGAAGACATACATGAGCATGGCGAAGAGGGGAAATTAAACAGGATCACGATTATTCGTTAAGAATACAGCTGTCGCTCTCCTGGAGATGCTACCGCCATCCCATCACGCTATACTCTTTGACCTCTTGAATGACTTCATCGTGATCATTAACAAATTTAGTATCATGAAAACAAGGTTATAACCTGGGGCAGATATGTGATCATTTCACAACCCGTGCATTCACCAACTAATGTAAATACTAGGGGATATATACAGAAAGACATGCCTTGCGGGAATATCCATTTATGGAACAGGCTTAGGGAGTAAACCCCAAGGATAAATCCGGAGTCAGAGTCCCTAAGGCAGTCTAATGTTGATTCAACATTATTCTCGCAACTCTTGCGACGTGGCTGGTAGCAAACTGTATCGGCTACAGCCGTTCCTTTGGAGCTACCGGCTGTGTGGAGAGGGGGAACATGCTGCATGGGCAACAACTTGATCTCCATACAATTGTGCCCAAGTTCGCGCCCTGTGGAGGACACTCCAGCTTCACCCTATATGTGTCGGCAAAACACTTTCCCATAGTCAGTTATGACTGAAGGGGCTATTAGTATTATTATATACAGATAGACTATAGACAGACAGACAGACAAACTGTCTGAACAGGCAGCCAGACAAACAGATAGATTGATAGACAGATAGATAGATAGATATATAGATAGGTAGATAGATAGATAGATAGATAGATAGATAGATAGATAGATAGATAGATAGATAGATAGATAGATAGATAGATAGATAGATAGATAGATAGATAGATAGATAGATATAGATGACAGACAGATAAACAGACAGATCGATACACGAGGATACATAGAGATAGACAAACAGGCAGACTGACAAACAGATAGATATATAGATAGACACAGACAGACAGAAGATAGATAGATAGATAGATAGATAGATAGATAGATAGATAGATAGATAGATAGATAGATAGATAGATAGATAGATAGATAGATAACCGGACAGATCGATACACGAGGATACATAGAGATAGACAAAAAGGCAGACTGACAAACACATAGATATATAGATAGACACAGACAGATAGACAGAATATAGATAGATAGATAGATAGATAGATAGATAGATAGATAGATAGATAGATAGATAGATAGATAGATAGATAGATAGATAGATAGATAGATAGGGCTGATCACCCGTTTGCCAGTCACTTCGATTACGGAAACAACAGCAGATGGGTTGATTTGCCGTTGCCCTAAAGACGCCACTAGGCGTGATGGGAAACAATGGCAAAGAAAACCTATCTGCTGTTGCCCTAAGACGCCACTAGGCGTAATGGCCACTGACTGCTTTGACGGTCGGTGGCTAAGGACGGAAGAAGAAGAAGAAGAAGATAGATAGATAGATTCTCCACTTCACATTTTAAACATCTGTTTTCAATGTTGGTGAGGGCAAACAGACAAGCCCGCCAATTTAATGTTCGTTTGTTATCGGAAATGAGACATAATGCAATTTGTTGCCGGCTTAGACCGGCATTTGCATGACTTTTCGGAACTCGAATGGTGAAATAACGGATTGAAATTGAGAGAAAAGGCAAGAGGGGTTACCTGGATAAAGAAAAAAGGACGAGAAAAAAGAATAACTTTGGGGGCATGAACGACGTTCTGGTTGACTGTTAAGCAGTGAGTGTGCTTGCACGGAGGTACGGGGTAAGATGGGAAGAAAGAATATAGTTTAGTAATTCATTCATCATTTATGAAGCATGGAGCCACCAGATGAGATGCCCCCCTTGCAAGAAACCTGCAACAAAGCCCATGGGTTTTGTAGCAACATTTTGTACATGATGTTGTTGCCAGCCTTGTGCACTGTCGCATATGATTGATGGAGCATCCCAATTGTTGGAGAAATTAATTTTTAGACGATGATATATGTAGGTAAAGATGTGTAGAAAGCACATAGACCTTTAGACACTAGTTTTCACAGAGGTGAGCTAGTGTTAAGGGAAAGAGTCAACAGAAGGGCACAGGTTGGTGTCAGTGATTCTCTCACCTTTAAGACTACCAACTCTTGTATTTTTCTGGCGACGACTAACTCTTTCTTACTCAAATCTTTTTGAAGATGAACTAGTAGTAACAGGTAATACAAAGATGGTTGAGTATGTTATTCTGAACAGAACATACAATCTACTAAGTCAAACTCAGAATGATGGTGAGTTACAGAATGTACATAATTACTTTAATTACAGTGGAAAATAAAATCAATGTTGTCATGTACTTTGAAAAAAAGAAATACTAGGAAATTTTAAACAGACAGTTATGATACTACTTATTTAAGGATTCAGAATACTGTCAGTGTCTTTGGTTCAGATAAGAATAAGAGGCTATTTTCCTCACTGACGAAAGTTTATTCCTATGGCTATTTCTTGGAAAAGTGAATTCTGATTTTGGCCTGGGTTTTAAGTAGACTTATCTGCTTGGACTTCTCCTGGGCGTCTCAGTAGGTAGGAATTACCAACTGGATAGTTTGCTTCAGTGGGGCTACAGTCCAAGAGATGACTAGGCTTTTTGTTAACCACCTGGTTATGAAGCTGAGTTATGCTGTTCAGGTGTTGACTAGGTGTTGAATGCTTATAAGCTGTAGACTGTTCAGGGTTGGTGACTTGTGATCACCGCTAGAGGGCTCGAGATGTAAGCACTAGTTCTCTCTGTAGCATAGAGCAACTAGGCTCGCAACAATTTACAGCAATCAAAATCCAGTAACTGGCTAGGATTCTGCAACTGCGCTGTGGAAGATAATACAGGTAATCAATCTCTGTTTTTTTACAGATATATTAACTACAGCAACTCTGGACATTTCGTCTCAGAATGGTGCCTAATAATATATTTACCTGAACCGTAACGTCAGTCTTTTCCTTAAAAGCGACTGTCCATTTGTTTACACATTCCTGTCTAGCGGTAGTTTCACACTGGTCAGGTCAGTCAGGTCAACCTTTGTTACAAGCAGACGCCTGGCCGTGTGCGTCCATGCGTGACTGCATTGGAGGAATGATGTTTCATTCACTCGTCCATTGAACAACATGGTTCTTCTCTCGTTCACAACAGCTTTTTCATCACATTCCCAAAATCATTAGAATGTAGTACTTTCAGATATCAGCAAGTACTTACATCATTATAAGGCATCAATAACATCCATAATACATAAATGCAAAATAGCTATAAATCTAATGTAAAGAAATAAAACCACAATATTAAGTATTTCACACTTTACATCAATTAACTAATCCCTTAATATTAGAGTTAGCTAATTAAGCGAATACTGAGAGTTTGCTTACCGCTCAGGACTTATCCGCAGCTTAAGAAAATAAATTTTGAGTAGCCTTTACTCTCAAAGCACATATACTGTAGATATGAGGTAACTTGAGGCTTCTCCTATAAGCGTGCGTTCTCTTCCAACGGTTTTCAGCAAGTGATTTTAAAACTCAGCATTTGTTCGCATGAAGTTAATACATTTTTTATTCCCACGCCAAGTTAATTATTTCCCGTCTCTCGTTCAGCCATGCCGGAAGATTTGTCGTGGCATCTTCAGTTGACCACTGAACACAGAAATATAATCCTCTGGGAACCGCTGTGGTTACGACCAAGCGAATAAATTGTACTGACGTCCTTAAAGAAATACGTTAAGTGAATTGTCGGAGAAGGTAGCATTAGGATCGTATGACAGGACTATTAGTGAAGATGTGACGGAGTTACTGTGATTTAGTCTTCAATAGGCCCCATTTCGTTTTCTCGTCGTAACTATTGAGTTTGCCATTTTTGTCTTCCCTCTATTAAAGATTGGGAAGTACTCTTTTGCTCTCTGAATAATAGGGGTGTTTAGATTTGTTCTGTAGGTAAAGTAATTGCGGGTTTTTTTCTATAGGGATTAATGTAGGTTAGTACTGAAATGGCACCAGTCGGCCTTTTTCTAATTATCGCGATCTTGAAAATTCCATTTTTTGCGTTGTTAAATTTATCGCGGTCATTTTTCGCGGGGGAGGGGAGATGACCCCTACCCAGGTAACGTCCAACTTTCTGCTCACGCTAGCGGACGACGTTAGGTAACGTTACGTAGCCGGAAATACGCGCGCATTTAAAGTAAGCACGAATACACTGGTTCTAAATTTAGAGATGAGCGCATGGAAAATTTTAGAGTATCTTTAATTCTATTGGTTGTAAGGAGACGCCTTGCCTCAAGTAGGTCGGGGGTCAGAGCAGGAAAATCTAAGATAAAGTAGCGCTTTTCGATTTAGCGGTCTCTTCCTGCAGAAATCCTGGGCCGTGTATCCAAGCTTATTGTCGGCTTCTAACGCTGAACGCAATATTTGGTATGTCAGTAATTTAAAGTAGCGTGGTAATAAAATCTAGTTCTCTAATAGAGCCTTAGTCCGTTCTAATTTAATTTATTTTTGAACTTTATAACTTGTAACGCCATCATTTATTTCTACAGTGTCTATGAGTGATAAAGAGATATTACGTAGGTGTGCTCCGTAGATTTAATAGAAAGTCTGTAGAAATACACGCATCCTAGATTTATATTAATATACAGAATATTCTGAAGCACGTGTATTTTATTTCATTGAGAGAGTAATTCTGATAAGTCTCCTAATAAAATACGGGAACGGATTTTTTCGGGAAAATTTAATCACGTGGTTACCGGAATTTATTTGGATAGAAATTCTAGATGGATAGAGAAGATAATTAAAATATTTTTCTATCTGTGAAAGTATAATAATTGCAGGGAAACCACGTGGGGTAGAGGTGAAAGGAAAATTATGGTGCCTTAAGTGGTTGGGTAATTAAATATTATGCAGAGTAGTATTTGATTTGTGTGTTATGGAATTTAATGAGTTCTAGGAAATATAGTCTATAGAGATAGATATATTTCTGTGTATAGAGATGTAATATAAATGTAATGGTGAATTTTAATCATTGATGTGCAGTTAATTGTTGTGCATTTTTATCATAAGGGGGAAACGATGATAAGGTCCTGAGACCGCTTACAGAGTTAAAGTAGGCCTAAGTACGGGAGGTTTCCCTACCTGTTTTTAATGTTTTAAGGCCTGAGGCAAGCTGTGTATAATTAGTATTGATCAGTGAGTCTGGGATTTACTAGACAGGCAGGGAGTGGATGGGAATAGCTGACCAGGGTCAGGAAATATTTATGTATTGTCGTGCACAAGATGAAAGGGGAAATGGTGAAGCAGTCTGCGTTTTGGGTGTTTACATGTTGTGCTAAGATATGAGCGTGACTGAAGCATCCACTGTTTACGTTTTATATGAAAATTTATTATATGAAAGTATTTTGGTATTGTAGTACAGAGTGGCATGTCTTTTGTGTCCACATCAGTGGTCACGGCCCGAAGAGCGGGAGTTGCCAATAAATCTTGTTCCTGACAGCTGGCAAAGGTAGCCAGTCTTCTCAAGAGAGAAAACGTCGAGGAAGCGCCAGAGGCGTAAGAGCTTGTACCGCGGTGGGTATCGGCTCTGAGTATTGTGGCCCCAGAGAGAGGGAGCGAGGAAGAGCAGGTTGAGACAGCGACGCAGTCTTCAGTGAGAAGGGTTTTCTTAAAACCCGGAGCTCTAAGCTCATACACACCCATCGAACCCAAGCCAGCGGGTTGGTGTGTCTTTTTTTTTAGCCTCGGTCAAAATTAATACCGAAGGGCCTAAACCCAAATGAGGGGTAACATAGCAAGGGAGAATCAGCTTTCTTTTCGCCAAATAGAGAAGCCTCTACAGTCTATGGCAAGTGCCTAGTCAATATTTTCAGAAGTCATCAGAAGTACGAGTCAGAACCAGGAAGAAAGGGTTATCATTTCCCGGTTGCTGAAATGAAACGAGAGCAGCAAGGCAGGAGAAGTGGAGAGAGAAATGGTGACAAATAGATCAGGGACCTGCAGAGTCTCATATTATTTTTAGAGGATAGCCTCTGAGCCTTAAAGTTAGAGAAAAAGTCTATTAAGTAGCAGTGCAGAGTGTGACTTAGTGGCGTATAACGCTGACAGAGTTAGCTACTGTGCAGATAGTCTTCGGCAGTACCAGCAGAACCTTGACATTAGAAATAGTAATAGAGAGTGGTGGCTACAGTTGAGGGCCACTAAATTAGATGGTAGTAAGAATCTAAGTAATCATTCTGATTTTGTTTCCCCAGCAAGGTGAATGAATGAGTGAGAGTGGTTGGGTTCATATTTTGATGTGTCTTATAAATTTAAATTGAGTCTTTTTTTATTTTCCAGGTCAGTGCAAACCTGGCACGTTATATATATATTGTTGTTACTATGTTATGAAATTATGTGGATTTGTATAATAAACTTATTTAATGTTCACTGGATCAGCTTCGTCACTGTATAGTCCTTAACTGTTGTCTGTACAGTGGTGTCTGTAGTGTTAGTTGAACCTTATCTCCTTTAGTCTGTTAAAGGTAGCCAGAGGTGGTGAGTTTATAGCATTTCTTTAGTCACGATTTGGCGAGGAAGATTTAATTTCGGTTATCGTCCTCGGGCCAATAGACTCACCTTACTACATTCACTGTCATTTTCTCATAATTAATCTATTATCTTAGTCTTTTCGCACACTAGGGTCTTGTCCTACACTTGGGCATAACTCTAACTTAAATCCAACTCGTGACAAAGTGGGTGCTATCGTCCGGTGAATCATCTTTGTTACGTTCAATTCTGTGATCTTGGCGATCGTCCTTGGGATCAGCTTTGTAGGATCAATTCTTGGATCTTATCTAGATTGACAGATTGTTTTCTATAGGGAAGTCTGAGAATAGATTCTTTCAATATCCCCTAGACAGAGCTAGTAGAACTGATCCAGTTATAAGTTTTTCCACAGAAAGTTTTTCCACAGGTTGCAGGCAGTTGGATTGTAGGTATAGGTTAGTTATAGAACTTAGAGGTAATTGATGGCTAACTGATTTTTTTTTTCTTAACAGGAAGGTGGAATTTTTAGTAGCTGCATAACAATATTTTTCAGGTAGTTATTAGTCAGACTGGTGCTGAGTTCGGGTTTTGGGACCGAGGTTATAGAGATAGCATTCCTCAGTAGGTAGGCTAACAGGTAATTCCTTCTTTTTTTCTTTGTCATTTCTGGTCTTTGGTAAGCTACAGCAGTTACAGGTAAGATGGCAGATATGGCCAAGTTACGAGCTACCTGGCGTGACGCTGCTCAGGACATGGGAATGGACAAGGAGGAAACTGAGGCCTACATGATCAGAGAAAATGATAGGCATAATCAGAAAGAGGAAAGAGCAGCAGAAGTTGAGGAAAGAAAAATGGCAGCAGAATTTGAGGAAAGAAAAAGGGCAGCAGAAGCTGAGGAAAGGGAAAAGGCAGCAGAAAGACAGCACGAACTTGCCATGCGTTCTCTGGAACTGCAGCTCAGGTCTTCGGAGGGCAGTTCAGCTAATGAAGATTCCCCCGGAGCAGTGGCGATAGACACCTCAGGAAATGGAGGCCCCCGGATGGCAGCCATGAATTTTCCGATGGACTCTTTCCCTAACGGGAATGAGAAAATTGACATATTCCTGGAAAAATTCGAACGGATGGCAAAGGCATATGGGTTGGATGAAGGTCTTTGGTGTCTAAAGTTATCGCAGTCCCTCAGAGGTCATGCGTATGACGTCTACCACAAGTTGCTCATAGACGACCAGAACAACTTCGAGGCACTACGGAACGCGTTGTTGCAAAGATTCCAGTGGACCCCCCGTAAATGCCAAACCATGTTCCGGGAAAGTCGTCTGGAGAAGGGAGAAAGCTTTCCTCAGTTTGCTGAAAGGCTGCGGAATTACCTCACTCGCTGGAGAGAATTGTCGGGACTGGCTAAATCCTGTGAAGGATTAGAAGAGTTAATAATGGCGGAACAAATCAAGGCAAACATGTCTCCTGATTTGAGGAGGTACCTGGCAGAGCAGGGCGCCCAGCAACTGGACCAGATCATTCTGTTTGCTGAAAGGTTCCAGACGGCACAGGCCGAAGTACTGGGCCAGAAACGAAAACACCCAGACCCGCCAGTCCAGGACAAAGGAGCTTCATCGTCACAGTCGTCTTCTCATGCTCACCAGCAGCAGGGGCCTTCACGCAAGGAGCGACATTCCGGTCTTAACCTGCGCCCCCAGCTTTACAACAGATCACAGGGGCCAAACTCTCAGGACCCTGCCAGAAACCGAGGAGATAATGAGAGATACTGTCGAAACTGTCGGACCACCTCCCATTGGACATCCCGGTGCATGAATAAACCACCCGCTCATCATGCAGCTTGTTTAAGGCCAGTGAGACTGACAAAAGGGAATAAGTGGGAACCCATTCCTTCAGCGAAGTTGTTCTCTAATAGTGGGCCAGCCGAAGTGAACGGGACTGCGACTACGTGTTTATTCGACAGCTGGCTTACATACCCCAGCATAGTTGCCCGACATCTGGTGAAGCCCGGGCAAATGACAGGGGAGAAAGTTGATATTGGTGGCATTTTAAGGAAAGGGGCCTCACAGCGCTTTCCGGTAGCCAATATTCAGGTGAAGTGCAAGTTTGTGCGTGGCACGATTAAAGCTGCTGTAATGGCACCGCCAGCTTACGACTTCATCCTAGGGGCCCCACATTTAGTTTTGGGGAACCCGACTACCCCGATCCTTGCTGAAGCAAGGGGGTCTACTGCAGGCCAGATAAGTGAACAGGGAGAACCCCTAATTCACGGAGCCCCGAGCGAGCTCGAACATCCATGTCTTGTTAAGGAGAGGTTAGGAGCCTCTAAGGACAGTGGTATGTTAACTGCAGAGGCGTATTCGCCTGTCAGCCCTGTTCATCCTAACGGACAAACAGAGGTGACGCCTCTGATTTCGGAAATACATTCTTTGGTGTCGGAACTAGGCCCCCGATGGTATTAGCTCCTTCAGGAAAGGGACATACTGACAAGAACTGTATCACATATGTCAACGACCAGCGCACTCTTAAAAGGGCACAAGACGGCGAATCGAGCGAACATATGTTTCCAACCAGCCCTGGAGCCCCATCCGACCAGCACTTTACTCAGACGGAGGAGGACAGTGATCTGAGTGTCCGTTTGCCTATAAACGGAGATGGGCCCCACAACTCTCGTATCTCGTTTACCGGGAACGACCCGCGTAACGAGGAGCCTGGAAAATTGGCTATATCTTCCAATTTGTTTCAAGGAACATTGGAACCAGTCCCTGAGTACTTTATCTCAGATTCTCCGCGATCTAACGGGATCTTAAACCGTCAAGTGTCACTGCAGGACACATTCCAACTGACGCCAGTAACTCTCACAGGGGAGGGCAAGGTTGAGGGTAGAACCAGGGTGTTAGACGGAGGACTCCCGTGGTCTACAGTTACCTCTCACGAACTTTTCAGGCCAGAAAAGAGTGAGGAAAGCGGCCTTACGAATTTGCAAGGGGCTATGTTAGAGAGCTCTGTCCCTCTTCATGTTGGTAGGGGAAGAGCGATCACAGAACCACTGCCAGGGGCAGATACTACCTATCTTGTTCCAAAGATAGAAGCTACTGGGATCAGTAAGGATTCAGTAGACACCCAGAAAATGAATGGAAACCCGGTGTCAGAAGTACACGTGATTTCTCAGGTTCATTGCAAGGTACCAGCGGTCACAACCCCGCTGGCGAGCAGCTCCGTAGTCGCCATCGCCAGGCCTCTACAGAGCCAGTCGGTCAGGTCGGCTGATCAAGTCAGTCTGTTGAGAAACATAGCCAAGGAAGTTTTAGACCCACCATGGGATGGCACAGGTCTAGAGAGAGAACAGCCCTTCAACAGGAGCATGGGAGTAGATAAGGAGAGAAAGAAGGAGAGAATTGTGCACGGGTCTTTGGACAACGCCGAACAGTTACGCACGGTTACGGCGATTTCTGACCCAGTCAGTCAGCCGGATACCAGTAATACATTACCACGCACCGTTAGGAAAGTACGTGGGAGAACTCACAGGAGAGGAAAGGTGAAGAAAGAACTTGGGAGTGCGGCTGCCAGGGAAAACCCCAGTAGTGACTCTGAAACTTCAGCGATTTCAGAAAGCTCGGGAGACATAGATAGGGACCAATCTGAACACCAAGACCACAGTAAATTAGATCGGAAGGCTCCGACCTCGAAGGGTGGGGTAATGTGACGGAGTTACTGTGATTTAGTCTTCAATAGGCCCCATTTCGTTTTCTCGTCGTAACTATTGAGTTTGCCATTTTTGTCTTCCCTCTATTAAAGATTGGGAAGTACTCTTTTGCTCTCTGAATAATAGGGGTGTTTAGATTTGTTCTGTAGGTAAAGTAATTGCGGGTTTTTTTTTCTATAGGGATTAATGTAGGTTAGTACTGAAATGGCACCAGTCGGCCTTTTTCTAATTATCGCGATCTTGAAAATTCCATTTTCTGCGTTGTCAAATTTATCGCGGTCATTTTTCGCGGGGGAGGGGAGATGACCCCTATCCAGGTAACGTCCAACTTTCTGCTCACGCTAGCGGACGACGTTAGGTAACGTTACGTAGCCGGAAATACGCGCGCATTTAAAGTAAGCACGAATACACTGGTTCTAAATTTAGAGATGAGCGCATGGAAAATTTTAGAGTATCTTTAATTCTATTGGTTGTAGGGAGACGCCTTGCCTCAAGTGGGTCGGGGGTCAGAGCAGGAAAATCTAAGATAAAGTAGCGCTTTTCGATTTAGCGGTCTCTTCCTGCAGAAATCCTGGGCCGTGTATCCAAGCTTATTGTCGGCTTCTAACGCTGAACGCAATATTTGGTATGTCAGTAATTTAAAGTAGCGTGGTAATAAAATCTAGTTCTCTAATAGAGCCTTAGTCCATTCTAATTTAATTTATTTTTGAACTTTATAACTTGTAACGCCATCATTTATTTCTACAGTGTCTATGAGTGATAAAGAGATATTACGTAGGTGTGCTCCGTAGATTTAATAGAAAGTCTGTAGAAATACACGCATCCTAGATTTATATTAATTTACAGAATATTCTGAAGCACGTGTATTTTATTTCATTGAGAGAGTAATTCTGATAAGTCTCCTAATAAAATACGGGAACGGATTTTTTCGGGAAAATTTAATCACGTGGTTCCCGGAATTTATTTGGATAGAAATTCTAGATGGATAGAGAAGATAATTAAAATATTTTTCTATCTGTGAAAGTATAATAATTGCAGGGAAACCACGTGGGGTAGAGGTGAAAGGAAAATTATGGTGCCTTAAGTGGTTGGGTAATTAAATATTATGCAGAGTAGTATTTGATTTGTGTGTTATGGAATTTAATGAGTTCTAGGAAATATAGTCTATAGAGATAGATATATTTCTGTGTATAGAGATGTAATATAAATGTAATGATGAATTTTAATCATTGATGTGCAGTTAATTGTTGAGCATTTTTATCATAAGGGGGAAACGATGATAAGGTCCTGAGACCGCTTACAGAGTTAAAGTAGGCCTAAGTACGGGAGGTTTCCCTACCTGTTTTTTAATGTTTTAAGGCCTGAGGCAAGCTGTGTATAATTAGTATTGATCAGTGAGTCTGGGATTTACTAGACAGGCAGGGAGTTGATGGGAATAGCTGACCCAGGGTCAGGAAATATTTATGTATTGTCGTGCACAAGATGAAAGGGGAAATGGTGAAGCAGTCTGCGTTTTGGGTGTTTACATGTTGTGCTAAGATATGAGCGTGACTGAAGCATCCACTGTTTACGTTTTATATGAAAATTTATTATATGAAAGTATTTTGGTATTGTAGTACAGAGTGGCATGTCTTTTGTGTCCACATCAGTGGTCACGGCCCGAAGAGCGGGAGTTGCCAATAAATCTTGTTCCTGACAGCTGGCAAAGGTAGCCAGTCTTCTCAAGAGAGAAAACGTCGAGGAAGCGCCAGAGGCGTAAGAGCGTGTACCGCGGTGGGTATCGGCTCTGAGTATTGTGGCCCCAGAGAGAGGGAGCGAGGAAGCGCAGGTCGAGACAGCGACGCAGTCTTCAGTGAGAAGGGTTTTCTTAAAACCCGGAGCTCTAAGCTCATACACACCCATCGAACCCAAGCCAGTGGGTTGGTGTGTCTTTTTTTTTAGCCTCGGTCAAAATTAATACCGAAGGGCCTAAACCCAAATGAGGGGTAACATAGCAAGGGAGAATCAGCTTTCTTTTCGCCAAATAGAGAAGCCTCTACAGTCTATGGCAAGTGCCTAGTCAATATTTTCAGAAGTCATCAGAAGTACGAGTCAGAACCAGGAAGAAAGGGTTATCATTTCCCGGTTGCTGAAATGAAACGAGAGCAGCAAGGCAGGAGAAGTGGAGAGAGAAATGGTGACAAATAGATCAGGGACCTGCAGAGTCTCATATTATTCTTAGAGGATAGCCTCTGAGCCTTAGAGTTAGAGAAAAAGTCTATTAAGTAGCAGTGCAGAGTGTGACTTAGTGGCGTATAACGCTGACAGAGTTAGCTACTGTGCAGATAGTCTTCGGCAGTACCAGCAGAACCTTGACATTAGAAATAGTAATAGAGAGTGGTGGCTACAGTTGAGGGCCACTAAATTAGATGGTAGTAAGAATCTAAGTAATCATTCTGATTTTGTTTCCCCAGCAAGGTGAATGAATGAGTGAGAGTGGTTGGGTTCATATTTTGATGTGTCTTATAAATTTAAATTGAGTCTTTTTTTATTTTCCAGGTCAGTGCAAACCTGGCACGTTATATATATATTGTTGTTACTATGTTATGAAATTATGTGGATTTGTATAATAAACTTATTTAATGTTCACTGGATCAGCTTCGTCACTGTATAGTCCTTAACTGTTGTCTGTACAGTGGTGTCTGTAGTGTTAGTTGAACCTTATCTCCTTTAGTCCGTTAAAGGTAGCCAGAGGTGGTGAGTTTATAGCATTTCTTTAGTCACGATTTGGCGAGGAAGATTTAATTTCGGTTATCCTCCTCGGGCCAATAGACTCACCTTATTACATTCACTGTCATTTTCTCATAATTAATCTATTATCTTAGTCTTTTCTCACACTAGGGTCTTGTCCTACACTTGGGCATAACTCTAACTTAAATCCAACTCGTGACAGAAGACTTGAAAAACAGCGAAAGAACAGACCGCAGGTGCAAATATTTCGTAGAGAAAACAGAAAAAATGTGAAGGAATAGAAAAGTAAGGAATTTTAAAATAATCTGGAGGAAACCTTCGAGCACTCTGTGACATGCACAACCTCAGATTAGTTGCGTCTAACGTAAGAGAGTAGTCTATCTATTCTTTTGTTTGTCTCTTCAGAGACATCATGGAACTACACGGAGTTGTTTTACTTATACTACGTATAATATATTATATGAGCGCTTTTATGGGTGTCAGTGTGTATGTCTAAATGTGAAATAATAATTTTAAGAAGAAAGAGAGAGAGTGATATAGACAGAGGGAAGAGAGGGAAAGAGGTAGAGTGAGAATAAAAAGGAACAGAAAATGAAACAAGAAAATGAGAGACAGAGAGAGATGGGGTTGGGGGGGGGGGAAGCGGGGAAGAGAGAGTGAGGGAGACAAGACAAAATGAATAGAAAAGAATGGGGGGAGGAAAGAATTTTATTTAAGCACAAAAAATAATTAAAAAGAAAAATAAACAAAGAAGGGGCGCACGAGAAAGAGACGAAAGAAAACAGTAAGAGAAGGGAAGAAAAGAAAAAGAAAGAGAGAGATAAAAAGAATAAAGAAAAGAAAATGAGAGTAAAGAGAAAGAGAGAGAGAGAAACAGACAGAAAAAACTAGAAAGAAAGAAGTGGACCATGAGACAGAGAGAAAACTAGAAACAACCGACTTAAAGCTGTAAGACCATCACTTTAGAAGGCGCTTTCTCAAAAACTAAGATCTCCCGCTAACTAAACTACCATTTGTAACTAATAACATTTTTAAACGAGACAAATGTTTCCCTGTCTGACCACTTAGACTGCCTTTATTTGACATTCAATGAAACTCAACCTTCTATAGACGGCGCCCGCTAGAAGCCACATTGTAGGGCTCGTAATGGACTCCTTCTGAAACATTTTGGACGTTAAGAGTGTTTTAAAACGTGCTAAACGTTCTCTAAATAAACGTTCCTGTTACGTCATTCACTCACTTTACTTTTTATATTTTATGTATAATAAGTGTAATTCGCGGGGTTTCCAATGTGACAAATACCGCTCTCTCATGTATTCCATACACGGTGACTAAAATGAGGTCTACCAAATACAATATTTCGCTCTAGCTACATTTACAGATTGCCAACTGTAAATTAAAAAAAATTCCACCTTCATGCGAAGTGAAGAAAGCATTTAAGGCAATGAATGCTTATTCATTGACGACATCCCAAATAAATAAGTGTGCATGTTCAACAAAATAGATTTTACATTAATAACAACAAATTCACACACATGTTCAACGAAATAGATATTACATTAATAAGAATTAATTCACACACAAAAACAACATGTATTTGATAGAGTGGATAGGAATACACTTTGGTCAGTATTAGAAGAGTACTAATACAAGGGCAGCTATTTGATATTGTGAGAACAAAAGTGTAGTAAGAGCAACTATTGGACTCGCGGATGCATTTGATGTAACCACGGGAGTGCGATAGGGCTGTGTACTACCACTGCTACTCTTCAATATTTACTTAAACAAAATAACATAAGAAGCTGGCCTTGAAGCAAACCCAGAAGATGAAGTAAACCCAGAAAATGAAGAATACAACACAATGAATGAGTTACTTCTCTGCAGATGACCAAAGCCTAATGTACAAAGATGAAACCAAACTGTAAAACCAATTTCCTTGAAAAATTATTTTTAGGTTTTTAGTGCATTAAAAGCGTGTGTTTAAAATATTTTTTTATTATTTAAAAATAATACAATTTGTGTCCTATCCATCGCCAGCATCTTCTTCTCATCTCTTGTTCCACTGACACTTGTCTGGTTCTTATCATTAGTTCCATATTGGTGACCTTGCTATACCATTTTAATTCTTCTACTCTACGCGAGCACCCATTTATAAAGGTCAGCAGCTTTTTGGTTGTTGTTTTTGGTGTTCTCGTGTTTCAGAGCCATACAATAGGTCTGACTTGACAAGTGAGTTGAGTATTCTTATTTTTATGTGCACTTGATTTCTCTTGATCTCCAGATGTTCCCAATGCAATTAAAGCTCTTCTTGCTTTTTGTATTCTCATTTTTATATCGTTGTCTGTCGCTCCAACTGTATCTATATTGCTGTCAAGATATGTGTATGATTCTACATCTTGTAGTGGTGTTTCTTCGAGTTCGACCGTGTCATCATTTCTTGCATTTATTTTCATTATCTTTGTCTTATTCCCGTATATTTTCAGACGCAGTTGCTGTGACCTCTCTATTGCTAGTAAGAAAAGACATCGAGATAGGAGGCATCCCTGACGCACTTTAGTTCTTATCCCAAACGGCTGTGTACATTTTATAACATGCTGATCAGATTTTCATGCAGTGCTTGGTGTTGTTGGTACTTGTGCATGGTTCAGTACTAAGATATCATATTCCACGTAAGGTAATAATAATAATGATAATGGCCCCTTCAGTCATAACTGACTATGGGAAAGCGCCCCTGAGTGCAACCCTCAGCTGATTTTTTTTCCTGGTGTTCCTTTCGACATTTTCTCCCCTCTTCTGATTGCCGTGAGAGCTTCTTTTTGCCCAATCTGAGGTGGCGCCGTAGAGGGCATCGCCACTTAGTCCGATCGGCATCTTCACCCCACCAGGTTGCTGGATTTATGTCTAGTGCCCTCTGTTGCGTGATAAATTCTCGCAACATCATTTTATTACAATATCTATTTTATAACGCAAGGGCAACAACTGCTTGAAATTTATAGTCACTTTTCTCGGTAAGCATTTGTCTTCTCGCGTTGGTATCGAATGCAGTTAAGTTTGAGCTGTGGTCATTTTGCGCTGGACTGCGCATGACTTGTCTTGCTTCTTGGTCGATCGGTTTCCGCCCACCACTAGTGGAGTGAGCGATTTGGAATGGCGAAAGAGATGCCTCGTTGAAGAGGGGATCTCCGCTATTCTTTTGTTCTGTCAGGGATGTGTAGTCCTCTTAATGGATATTTCGTTTATTCGAGATAATACCTCTAGTGTTTCCCACATGCCGGGAGGCGTGATATTTCTGTGTATTTCATGAAAGCAAGGTAAATTAACATTTTCATTAACTCTATCGATTTTTGGTCGTGAACGATTTCTGGCTCATAGCCTGTCTTCGAAAGTCGTCGTCACGAGATGTTTTCCTAGCTCACATGTCGCTGTATTGTGCTGCATCGGTTGATGCAGGTCCCAAGGACTATTACTTGCTACTTGGTTACCTGAACTAGGTTTGAAAAACCTTTGTTATCTAGAGGATATTTTTGAGGACATTATTTATACTTCGGCAGACGTGTCTGTCTTGCTGAAGTCAGACTAAGGAGAGTGAACTGATCTCATATATCTGGTTATCTCCTGGCTGTTATAGAAAAGGATGGAGTTTTCCACCTGACTACATTTACAGCACTATGAAATATAACATGCATCTGACTCATCATTGTAATGCTGTCTACCGTCTATTGCTGTATTGAATGTTGCTGTGATAATGACTGTTTGATGTGTCTACATATTCGCGTAACCATTTTGTCACTGTGGCGTCCACAATAAATAATGAAGAAAAACGTCAACGGCTGTTTCAAGAATCATTGACTTTATACGTCGTGAGTTTACTGACGTCCTATGTGGATTGCCCTGTTATTTTTGTATGAACATTGTTTGACTGAACACATCTGCACACTACACAAAACCAGACATGCGGATACCATCCATCATCATATGGCATCACGCATCATTTGGTGGCCATAAGCTGGGTTGATCTGGTACCAGCAAACACGGGGTCCCTTACCCACTTCATTTTCAACAAGAATTCATCAACATCCTTCAAGAAATTAACATTCTTCAAGACAGTCAACATCTTCAAAATTTTCAAAGTACTCGGCGTTGCCCGGTAAAAGTCAAAATTTCAATTTTTTGACGGAAACAAGAATTTGACAGTACCCGGCGTTGTTACATGTTGCCGGATAACTCGGACTGCTGTTATCTTTTACGCAAGTCAAGCAAGTTGCTGCTGTCAAGGTTCCAGTGCTGTCGTTTTTGTGAAGGTCAAGTGCCGGTTGAAACGGGTTGTTTTCTGAAGAAGGCCAAGTACCGATTTCCATCAACTTACTTTGGATTAGAAGGTCAAGTGCCGAAACAACTCAACACACAGTATTTCAGAAGCTCTTGTACCATCGTGTTAGCAGTGGAAGCAGTTCAGATGTGCCATCATCGTTGGAGCTTCGCTCTTTAGGACGTTGATTGACATCCGTTTTTTCTGCTGTTGTACGATTGGAAGCCTATAAGTTAAGTGGCCTGTTTGTATGTAAACTGTGCCCTTATACTTCTGCTGAGTCTTCTGTGTATCATCTCATTCTATATGTTATATGTCTATATGTTATTTGTATATTTATATGTTTATATTTCAGCGGGTTCTCGGTTGGGTGGTGTCTCCGTTAGATTATGCCACGTCATAGAGGTCGTCTATTGTGAGCGTTTTCTGTAGGGTTTGCAAATTTCCGATACTGGAATTTGCTAAGCGACTTCTGTTGCTATTTATGTTAGCTGTGATGACATGTTTTAATATTGTTTTCGTTATTATTTCGCATTCTTTAGTTTTGTTTTGATTTGTTTGTATTTGTTAGCCTACTCTTGTCTATAATTTAGTTTCATACAACATTTTTGTTTATACACTGTGGTGTCATGTATTTTGTTTAATTCTATCGTAGATATCGTCACATTTTTTGTGATATTTCATTAATTTCTGCTTTATTTTTAGTTGATTTCTGCGAACGTTTTTGTATTGTTGCTGATCTTTGTTATTGTTTACATTGTTATTGTTTACATTGTTTGCATTGTTTACATTTTCAATGTTTACATTCTGCATGTGTTTACATAGTCATTGTTTACAGTTATAGTAATTAGTTAATGGGCTATGCTAATGCACTGTTACTACTACACTGATGATAAATGAATGATGAATAGTGTTGTGCACTATTGAATGAGAAGTGCACTTATGATCAAGAATTGATTGGTGATATTTCATATACAAGTTCTTTGATTGGAGACTTGTTTCCCACAGAGACTGGGATAATATAATGTGATGTGAATATACAAGTGCTTAATTAAGACTTGTTACACTTAGGTTTGAAATAAATTAGTTAATTATTTCAGGTTTTGGACGCATATGTTAGACAACATGTCTACATTTGAGCACTTTATTGAGCAGGGTAAATTGCTTGGGAAGACTGGTGATAAGTTAGAAGAATTTGCAACTGCTCGATATGATAAAGCAATGGAAGCTGAACAAAAGAAACTGCATATGGAAGCTGAACAAAAGAAACTGCAGATGCAGGTGGATGAAAAAAGATTCCAAATGGAAATGGAAAAACAAAAAAGGGAATCAGAAGCTGAGGAAAGAAAACTCCAGCTAGAGGCTGAAAATAAAAAAGACTTGAAAAAAAGACTTGAGGCTGAGAATAAAAGACTTGAAAAAGAAGCTGAGAATAAAAGACTTGAAAAAGAAGCTGAAAATAAAAGACTTGAAAAAGAGGCTGAAAATAAAAGACTTGAAAAAGAAGCTGAAAGACTTCAAATAGAGGCTCAGGCTGAGGAGAGAAGATTACAGAGAGAATCTGATGAGAGGAAAGAGAAAGCAAAAATGGAACATGAAGAAAAGGTCTTAGCTTTAGAGTTGGAAAAATTGAAATTGATGAACATGAGTAATGGTAATGATTCAAACAAGGGTTCATCTTCTGGTAAGGCTAATAATGATACTTTTAAGATTAAGTTGCCAACTTTTAGTCCTTCCAGTGATGACATAATGTTCTATCTGGACAGATTTGAACAAGCATGTACAGCTCATAACATAGACAAAGCAAAATATGTTTATCAGTTATCAGGGATACTGACAGGTAAAGCTCTAAGTATATTAAATATGGTGGATGAACCTGACAAGAACAATTATGAGGTTGTCAGGGCCGCTCTGTTAAAGAAATATCAGCTTAACGAAGACGGCTATCGTCTACAATTTAAAAACATGTTACCTGAAAATGGAGTTGAATTCTCCGAGTTTATTGCAAGAATACGCATTACTTTCTCACGATGGGTTGAACTATCTAAGACGGAAAAAACTTATGAAGGACTTATGGACTTAATACTTAGAGACAAAGTCATGTCGTCTGTCAATGAGTCTTTCCTTGCTTTCCTTCATGAACGTAAACCTAAAACAATAAAAGAAATGGAAGATTTCTGTTGCCAATACGTAACTGCACACCCACACATAACCATGGGTAACTCTAAGGTGAAAGAAGGTTTACCAGTTGCTTCGGCAGCTCCGTATGGTCAAAACTTTGCTCGTAGATTCCAACAAAATTTTGATAGAAAGAGTAGCGGTAATTTCTGTCAAAATCACGGAAACCAATTTCATGGTGATTCTTCTTCGAAGAATTGGAGACAACCTGATAGTGGTCGTTACTATCACCCTAATAATTATAGGCATTTCAAAAGAGGATATGGTAATAGAGGTTATTCCTGCCGAAGACCTCAGAACCAAACAAATAGATGTTCGCATCAATGTGAACATGATAGTAATCGTGGAAACTGGAATTCGAACCAGGATAACAATTACAATAGAGACAATAATAACTGCAGAGATAATAATAACTCTGATAACTTCAGAGGTAATAATAGTCGGGGTAGATCTCAACACAAAAAAAAGAGATATCAGCAGGCTAATGCTGTACAACAGGAAACTGAGGGAGCCTGTAATCATGTTGTTGATAGTAAAAACTTTGACGCTGTCACTGGTTCTGCTTTTGACTTTGAGAGAGCAAACAAATGCCCCCAATGCAGTACTTTATTCGAACCGGGTACCATAACTACTTTGAGTTGTGGTCACCCACTTCCCGCTCTTCCTGCTGCTGTTGCGCATGACGGGAGGGGTTCTTTAATTCTACATAAGGGTCTTGTTAATGATACTCCGGTCTCACTACTTTTCGATTCCGGATGCACCACAATTGGTGTTAGACAATCGCTTGTAGATCCATCTTGTGCTACAGGAAGGGTTATTAAATGTGTCACATTTGGCGGCACTCTAGAAAAAATATCCTACTGCTGTAATTCGCATTGCCACTCCTTTCTTTACTGGAGATGTGCATGCTTGTCTCTTACCTAATCCTATTGCGGACCTTATTATTGGTCGTATTCACGGAGTTAGGGAGTGTACCCCACAGCAGATTGCTGCTTGGGAAGATAATAACATGCAAGCTACAAATGCAGTAGTTACAAGAGCACAAGCTCTACAAACACCCGAAACTTCACTGAATAGTGATAATGAAGTTGATAGCCAAGATAGTCACTTAGTGATCACTCGTGACTCTTTCATAAAATTGCAAGAAGAAGATCCTTCTTTAAAAAAATTCTTCGTTCTTGCGAAGAAAGGTGATCCGAATCAGGATACAAATAGAAAATCTTGGATTGCAATGAGAAACGGCGTACTTGTACGTATGGTACAAGATTCGACTACGTCGGCACATTCGCAAATTCTTGTTCCCAAGAGCATGAGAGTGCAAATATTACAACATGCTCATGACTCGCAATGTGCTGGACATATGGGTTTTTCCCGTACGAAGTCGAGAGTCCTTGCGGCTTTCTTTTGGCCTTTTGTCAATAAGGACATTCGTATTTACTGCCGATCATGCAAGGTATGTCAGGAGGTCAAATCTAGAGGACCACGACATGCTGCGCCTATCCAGGCTGCTGACATTCCTATTCGGCCGTTTCAGAAAATGGCCATAGATATTATTGGCCCTTTTAAGGTCAAGTCGGCCAGAGGACATCAGTTTATCCTTACATGTGTCGATATGTGCACACGTTGGCCAGAGGCTATTCCTCTTAAGAGCATATCTACTACAGATATCGCAGATGCTCTTTGGTTGATATTTTCTCGCTTGGGGTTCCCCAGAGAAATATTATCAGACCATGGCACTCAACTCATATCTGACACTATGTCACAGGTAATGTCTACCTTACATATTGAACGATCTCTCAGTAGTATCTACCATCCTATGTCTAATGGGTTAGTTGAGCGTCTGAATAGAACGCTCAAGACTTTGCTTGGTAAGATAACTGAAGATCATCCTCAAGATTGGGACAGGGTTTTACCCGCGGCTCTCTTTGCCTATAGAGAAGTCCCTAATGAACACACAGGATTTTCTCCCTTCGAACTTGTCTTTGGCGCGCGTCCACGCGGCCCTATGTCTTTATTACACGATCTCATCACTGCCGATGATATTAGCGATGAAACTCAATCCTCATATGAGTATGTCATTGCTCTTAGACAAAAGATCATTGAGGCATGTAAGCTAGCAACTGCTTCATCAGAAATTGCTAAAGAGAAGGCAAGACAGTTTGCTAACAAGAATAGATGTCTACGACAACTTTGTCCAGGTGACAAAGCATTCGTCCTACTCCCCAGTAGGGAAAATAGACTTCTTATTGCATGGAAAGGTCCGTATGCAATAGTCTCTCGGATTTCCGATGTTGACTATGTGGTCGATATCGATGGAAAGCATAAAACTTTCCACATAAACATGCTTTCGGAATTTCACGAACGTCCGGACTATTTGCTGCCTATTTTCCAGGCAACGGATGATGCTCCTGCACCTCACGGTCATTATTCATCCCTGTCTGTCATACAGGATGAGGAAGCTACCTTCTCTGATGTCAACCTTCCCCTTCCGGTGGTTCCATTACATTCCACGGAATCTTGGAAAAACGTTTCTGTTTCTCCTAATCTTTCTGGTGACGAACATCGACAAGTCTCGTCGATGTTACAAACATTTCAGGATGTTCTCACTGACATTCCTGGACACACAGATGTCATAGAACATGACATAATTCTTACCGACAATAATCCAATTAGGGTTAGGCCGTATCCTATTCCTATACACTTTCAGTCGCAAGTGGAAAAGGAATTGGATGAAATGATTCAATTAAATATAATTGAACCATCGACTTCACCATATTCTTCTTCCATGGTTATTGTCCGGAAGAAGGATAAGAACATACGAATTTGTGTTGATTATCGCAAATTGAATCAGGTCACAAAGTTCGATGCTGAACCGATGCCTTTGTTAGAAGATCTACTGATTAGACTTTCTAATTCTAGATTCTTCACTAAACTTGACTTGTCTAAAGGTTATTGGCAAGTGCCTTTAGCAGAGCATGCCAAACCTCTTACTGCTTTTTCTACACCTAGGGGTCTATTTCAATGGAATGTTATGCCTTTTGGTCTCATGAACGCCCCTGCAACTTTCGTTCGCATGATGCGTCGAATTCTGTCACATCGTTCGGATGTCATCGCATACTTAGATGACATCTGTCTCTTCAGTGATACCTGGGAAGATCACTATTTAGGGTTATATGACTTACTGTCCACTCTACGTGAGAATAATTTGACAGCGAAACCTTCTAAAGCTTTTGTTGGTTTTGGTGAAATCTCTTTCCTGGGTCATCGTGTTGGTCATGGTCTCTTGAAGACAGAAGACCACAATACTTCAAAAATACTGAACATCTCTGTTCCTAAAACGAAGAAACAAGTTAGGAGTCTCTTAGGTTTAATTCAATTTTATGGGAGATTTATTCCAAATTTATCTTCGATCATGGCACCTCTCTCAACATTGTTGAAGAAAGGTTCGCCTAATCTGGTCCGTTGGTCTGAAGAATGCCAATCTTCATTAGACCAAATCAAGAATATATTTTCTTCTCCTCCCATCTTAAGATTACCTACTCTTGATAGGACTTTTGTTCTTCGGAGTGATGCTTCATCCACTGGGATTGGAGCAGCACTGATGCAAGAATATGCAAATACCCTGCATCCTGTTATGTACATTTCTAGAAAACTAAATGCGGCAGAGAGGAACTACTCGGTTTTAGACCGTGAGTTGTTAGCGATGGTTTGGTCAATTCTAAAGCTACAAAGATTCCTCCTGGGCGCACATTTCATTCTAGAGACTGATCAGAAAGCTCTTACAGCTATTCAGACTAAGAATTTGAAGAGTTCGAGATCCACTCGATATGCTATAGCTCTTCAACCTTTTCACTTCGCGGTACGAGCTATCCGTGGTGCGGATAATGTGATGGCTGACATTTTGTCTAGATGCCCACATGACTCCAACTAATACTTCTGTCCTATATTCCTATATATTACAGAGTCATAACACACCTATATTACTACAATAGATTAGCACATCTGTACTCACTTTATATGTACACACTATCGTGCTTTGTTGTCATCTTCTTCTGTTCGTTTTTAAGATGATAGAGGAGGACTGAGTAGTTAATATAAGGGCCGTTAGTTTACTAAACAGCCACAATTATTAATAATGTATTGTACTTTATGAAGCATATTAGTTATTAATTAGCATTATATTGCTTGTACTTTCTCAGAATGTCATTGTTGAGCTGAGGACTTACCTTACTAGTATCAAGCATGACGAGTTCTAGATTGTGTACTTA
This sequence comes from Oreohelix idahoensis, assembly GCA_024509875.1. Lineage (NCBI taxonomy): Eukaryota > Metazoa > Mollusca > Gastropoda > Stylommatophora > Oreohelicidae > Oreohelix > Oreohelix idahoensis. Next base: position 116,815 of record JAMPIV010006156.1, on the reverse strand, counting down.
CCCTCGGAATACCAGAGCATATGTCCTGGATCGTCATGTAGTTTAACTTTACTATGTACTTATGTCATTACATTTCAAATACTTTACTATTTAAATTTTCCTATCAGATTTGTACATCCATTTTTAAAGACAATATTAGAGTATGCTGTTTAATGATGATTATGGTAACTTGCATACGTATATTGTGTTTACATGCTAACGTGATGTGTGTTGGTGACACCTCCCCGATGTGAATATTTTTTGAAACATATTTATTTTTCTGTTGAGGTATATCCTCACCAGACACTCTATAATTAGCCTCATGTTAGGCAATTTAATTAATTATCAGCGCATAATTCGTGCGTTTTGAGCCGCTTATCGCATGCTCTTTGATATTTAAAAAAAAAAATATGTTCCACATTTTTTTTTTATCGGGAGGAGGTGGTGATATGTTGCGTGATAAATTCTCGCAACATCATTTTATTACAATATCTATTTTATAACGCAAGGGCAACAACTGCTTGAAATTTATAGTCACTTTTCTCGGTAAGCATTTGTCTTCTCGCGTTGGTATCGAATGCAGTTAAGTTTGAGCTGTGGTCATTTTGCGCTGGACTGCGCATGACTTGTCTTGCTTCTTGGTCGATCGGTTTCCGCCCACCACTAGTGGAGTGAGCGATTTGGAATGGCGAAAGAGATGCCTCGTTGAAGAGGGGATCTCCGCTATTCTTTTGTTCTGTCAGGGATGTGTAGTCCTCTTAATGGATATTTCGTTTATTCGAGATAATACCTCTAGTGTTTCCCACATGCCGGGAGGCGTGATATTTCTGTGTATTTCATGAAAGCAAGGTAAATTAACATTTTCATTAACTCTATCGATTTTTGGTCGTGAACGATTTCTGGCTCATAGCCTGTCTTCGAAAGTCGTCGTCACGAGATGTTTTCCTAGCTCACATGTCGCTGTATTGTGCTGCATCGGTTGATGCAGGTCCCAAGGACTATTACTTGCTACTTGGTTACCTGAACTAGGTTTGAAAAACCTTTGTTATCTAGAGGATATTTTTGAGGACATTATTTATACTTCGGCAGACGTGTCTGTCTTGCTGAAGTCAGACTAAGGAGAGTGAACTGATCTCATATATCTGGTTATCTCCTGGCTGTTATAGAAAAGGATGGAGTTTTCCACCTGACTACATTTACAGCACTATGAAATATAACATGCATCTGACTCATCATTGTAATGCTGTCTACCGTCTATTGCTGTATTGAATGTTGCTGTGATAATGACTGTTTGATGTGTCTACATATTCGCGTAACCATTTTGTCACTGTGGCGTCCACAATAAATAATGAAGAAAAACGTCAACGGCTGTTTCAAGAATCATTGACTTTATACGTCGTGAGTTTACTGACGTCCTATGTGGATTGCCCTGTTATTTTTGTATGAACATTGTTTGACTGAACACATCTGCACACTACACAAAACCAGACATGCGGATACCATCCATCATCATATGGCATCACGCATCACCCTCATGTCTCTCGTGCTCAATCTTTGAATCTGAGCTGCGGTCGCCCAACTGTTCTTTCACGTAACGTAATACTGACAATACTAAATGTTTCTTGATCTAAACTAGACTCCTCGGTCTTTGGCTGTAATAACTCAGCGATGTGTCAGGTATTTTCTCATTCCCAGACTAATTCTCTAACATATAGAATATTATTTCTGTACTCATCAACCTCGTGGGGCGTCATTTATCTGTGCAGTGAAAACTTTCAGCCTTCACATCTCAACCCTTACTTCCTTATGGTCTACTGACGTTGTCATCATTACTATCGTTCTTAATATTATGTTTCTCAGATTTCTAGTTACCATTAATTTTCAAAGATATTGTTTCTTGTATAATATTTATTTCCAACGTTGAATTACATGGTTATGTTCGCTCTGGGTATAGATTGTTGTAGTAGCTTCAGTAGCCTTCAAAGGTTTCAAGGAGAGAGGGTAAGAGCGTCACGACTTTAGATTTGCCATAATTCACTTATCATCTACATCTTCATCACCTTCATCACCATCATCCTCATTATCCTAATCCTCCTCCTCCTCATCATCATCATCATCATCATCGTCGTCATCATCATTAGCCACTACCTTTCAGCTCCCCAAGAAAGCATAGACGTTTATAAACGTATACTAGGTCATCCTGACCTCTGACATCCGCTCAAGATTTTGTCATGTCTTCATTATTACTTTCATGTCTATTTCTAGTTCAAGGTCTCCCTCTACTTCTGTTACGTTGGGTATTCCAGAACAAGGACTACCTTGAGGTTTCCTCAGTCTGTGTCATATGCGTCTTCTTATTTCCTGTTCTACTGTCATCTGGTTTGTTTCATCAGTTCCACATTGGCAATCTATTTCAACCAATTCAAACCTTCTGTTATACTGGCATCTGGTTTGTTTCATCAGTTCAACATTGACAATCTATTTCAACCATTTCAAACCTTCTGTTCTACATTAATTTATGCACTGTACGTACTCAAATCATTTTTAGATGTGATTTATGTTTGTAATACCGTATTTTATGGAATTTGACACTTTCATCAGTTCCACGTCGACATTGTATTTAAACCATTTCAAACTTTCTGTTCTACTGACATCTGGTTCTTTTCCTCAGTTCCACATTGACAATTTTAAACCATCTCAAATATTCTGATCTATATTAATTTACTGAAATCATTTTTAGACGTAATTTGTGTTTGTAATACTTCTTGAAATCCAGTAAACCGTATTGTATGGCATTTGACACTTGATTCTTCATCGGGATCTTCGTCGTAAAGTATGCTGTCTCTATTCTTATGTTAACTCATATTTTTAAGTCTTCATGAGCTTAGCAGTTTTATTATTTTAAAAATGTAATGTGTAGGTGTGCCTTCCTTTTTATTCTGATATCTTGCTTCTGTTAATTCATCATTTATGATTTTGGCAATAAAAGTTATGATTTATGATCGGCGTTGACCTACTTCTGTCTCGTTAGAGCTACTTCTTTCCCATTTGGTTTCTCTGTCTGCAAGTTTATTCGAAACTCTCTGTCTTTAGAGTATCCCAGTATTTCAGATTCTCAATGTTTTCCTAGCCATTCAGCTCTGCTACACAGTTCCTTTTTTTTCTACATTTCTCAGCTGCTTTTGCCTTCTATATTTTCCTCTATAACTGGCATTTTCAGACCCTCTTTTCTAAGTATGTGGGCCAAATAATTTTCCATACCCTCTAAAAATTGTGTAAACAATGTTATGTTAAGATTGTTTTCCTTCAGTATGTCCTCATTTGATTTCTTGGCTGTCTATCTGGTGCCTACAGCACTCATAAGGAACCACGATGCAATTGATTTTACTAACGATACGTGGAGCCCATAAACACATCGATTATTCAAGCAGACCTCTAAATTAGCGTAAAAAGCGCGAAGTCTTCTGCATAAACTGAATATATAAATAGTGTAATTTTGTGCGTTTTCCGTGAGTTTTTGAGGAGGTTAAGAAAGACCACCCCCCCCCCCCTTCCTCCCCTCCGGGCCAATTACCCAGCACGTGTAAGTACGGATGTGTCTGTGTTCGATTCCAAATTTAAAATCAGTTGGAAGCAGAATGATGTTTTAAAATCCGAAATTTTACGGAAATTTATTTATTTTTTGTTTGTGTCAAAGGTCTAACGGATGTCGGAATTTGAAATAATCTTGTTTTTAATTTTTTTTTAAAGAAATAAATGATTATTTCTTTAGGGCTAAAAATGCAGTTTAAACGTCCCGTGTAAGTCCCTTGTAGGTCCCGGGGTCTATGTAGAAGCATAGTAATAATAGGATAACTGTATCCTCATGTAGATTGTACGAGATGACTAATATGAGATGATACAGTTGCCTGGCAACCTCATCGTGCAAATCTAAGTACCACACAAATCACAGCTGAACGAGCATGTGAGGTGTATAGTGCAGGCTGCCACCGGCTACCGTAATGGTTGCCTGTTCCATAAGGAGCGCGAAGAAAAATTATGGTGCGGTTAAAACAAACAACAAGTACCCCATGCCTGTGACTAACACTTACTCGTTAGATGGCTCGTACATTTACTTCCTGTTTCTGTCCGTCATCCGGTGGCCATCTTGATATCACTAGGTTAGTATTTTTATGTGATTGAGATTAAGTTGACACGTTCTTTCTGTTCAGTGTGCTGGCATTAATGGTATGTGGATTTTATCAAGAGCATCAATATACAGGGTGTCCATAAAAGATTGTACTCTTTTCAAAAGATTTATTCTCGGCCCCATGATGTGGTACGAGGGTGCTTTCTATCACAAAAGTAAGATAATCTCTGCAAGTTTTTAAGCATACCTTACAAAGACTCAATAAAAAACAGTGCGCATGCGCACGGCGGGTATTTCAAGTGAAACTTTCGCAGTTGAGTTGCAACCGGTAATTGTTACATGTCTCTCCACACACTGGTCAAGTAGGTGAAAAAAAAAGAAATAGGTACATTCTTTTATGGACAACCTGTTTGCTTAAAAACTTGCAGAGATTATCTTACTTTTGTGATAGAAAGCATCCTCGTACCACATCATGGGGCCGATAATAATATTTTTGAAAAGGGTACAATCTTTTATGGACACCCTGTATATAAAATCCCAGCTTTTGCTGTCACTAACGCTAAGGGATGCAACGTTGGTTGAAAGTTACCGTAGACATTAATTGGGAGCCGCGGTAGCATAGTGGTTAGTGCACTGGCTTCCTAGCTCAGTGGTCTGTTGTTCGATCCCCAGATGATGTGGGATTTTTTTTAGGCCGCAAACGGCTCCTGGGTCGACCCAGCCCCAATTCGGTACCAGAGCAACGTCTGGGAAGGTTAAGACTGCCGGCGTGATGCTGACCACATCACCCCTAGTGTGCCGATGGTCAAGAAAATATGGGCCTAACACCATATTCCCAATATGCCTCAATGGGCGCGTAACGGATCCTTTACCTTTACCTTATATGTACTCTCCCGAAATTAGTAACACTCTACAAAGAAAAGTGCGCAAATGACGGTGCACAAAAATGTTTATAGAACTGTGGTGAAGCACAGTGTTTTTTTAAATACTTTTGAAAAAGTAAAATTGCCGTTAGGTATTGGTGCTTTTGAATTTAATTCCCGGCTTATGACAGGCTTTTACACTAGTTAAAATAAGAGTTTTGATGCAATAACAATGCTTACCTCATTATGTAAAACAAATTGATACAGAAACCGTAGATGTAAGAGCTTGTCATTTGTATCGGCTTCCTCAAGGGGTCGTCTGCAGTGTCGGCTATATGCTCTATAATGATGCTTTACTTGTGAAGTATGTTTGTGACTACGTTGTTAGTCTACTAGTGAAGTATAAATTTGTGATTGCTATGTTAATCTACCAGTGTAGTATATGTTTGTAACTACTCATCTAGTCTACTAGTGAAGTATACATAAGCGACTACGTTGTTAGTCTACTTGAGTAGCTTGTATTTGTGACTATTCTTTTGGTCTACTTGTGTAGTATGTGTTTATGACTACTCTGTTAGACTACTGTGAAGTACGGAATTCCCCGTTCTTACGCTGTTCGATTAGCGCTTTTTCGAAATAACGTTGCATTTTATGCCTGATTGTTTTTACACACTTAAAAAAATTCGGTCTCACGCTAATCGAAATACTCCCTGCATGGTAACGTACTTTATGGCTGAGCATGCATTGACTCAAGGAGCGAAGACGTTGACAATGTTGTACAGGAAGTCAAAGACAACATTGTTAACATAGACAAGCAATTAGACTTCAATGAATTAGAGGCAACTGACATTACAGACTTGCTAGAATCACACCGTAAGACACTCAATGATAAGGATCTCGTAGACATGGAACAGCAGCGTGCACTCGAGTATCAAGAAGAAGAAAACGAACAAGAACATTTACAACAGCGCCCCTTAACGAGCTGTTCTAACTTTAGAATGTTATTAATTGCTTGCATAATGAAGCATGGAGCGACCGTTTGATAGATCGGTTAGACTCGCGGCAAAGGTGACGGCTTCGATTCACGGTATCGACACGCTTCAGTCTACCCATCTGTAAATAGGTACCTCACTTTGCATTGGAGGTAGGGAAAGAAAAGGCAGCGAGAAAGGGAAATGCTCACCCCACCTCTTAATGCTGGACCTAGTGTAGTTAAGTCTCTAACACTTCACTTCCCTACGACAGTATCTGCTATGGGACTGCCTTTACCATAATTAATCATGACCCCAAAGGGGAACGCAATGCTACGATAATCCGTAACATAGGCCAAGATCTAACCTGCTACAAGACGAAGATAAAAAAATTGGCAAAGCAACCTCGATTCGTATTGTTTTAAGGGGGAACACCCACCCAGAAATGGGTTATCTTTTTAAAAAATTAACAGGAAAATAACTAACAAACTTGATGACATAAAATTTGGCCACATGTTACAAGAGATATTATATTTTATGATGAACAAAGTTTACTTTATAAATTTTAATGTTTTATGTGAAAATAATTAATTAACATGAAGTGATGAAAAAAAAAAGAAAGGAAAACCCCCAGTGCACCTGGGAATGAATTTCACTCACATAAAAGGTGCAAAGAATGCCAAACCAGCAGATGATGTGCATAACATCCCTACCTATGGCGTGATCCACCCAAAAATGTCTACCCTAATGAGTTTTGTAGATATGGCTCTTGCAATATGACCCTTTTAAATAGCACAAATTTAGAACTTTGTATAGCAATATCTCTGTTTCTATACCATGTAAGAAAAAAGTGGAGGTTCATGCCATAAAGGATAGCATGGGTTATAAGTGTGCAAAATTTGAAGGCTATAGCTTTATAATTGTAGAAAATATCACCGGAACTGTGAATCGCAAGCCCTGTTTTCGTTGAAGTTTAGTTTTTAAAATGTTAAAACACTTATCTGATTCTCTTTGAACATTGATAACTCATAAACTATTATAGATAAACACATAATTCAAAAAGAATATCAAAGTAAAAAGGCTTATAAATATTTAAAACACAATTATTATATGAAAATCAAAAATAACCTTTTTTGTCTTTTTCTGGGTGAGGCTTCTAAATATCTCCTGCCTGCGTTGACCATACAGCCGTGTCTTCTACCTCTGGAGGTATAAACACTTTTTTAACACCTACAAAACCTGTTGCTAACCAGTTGTCTGATGATGAAGACAGCTTCGCCGTGACAACTGTAGCCACAAGCGACATAAATCGCAGTCACTAAAATCATATAATATTTTTTTATATTTCTGTAAATGTGTAATATTTCGGTTGTGTTTAGATTGTCTGATTGTGGCAGAATAGTCCGTTCTCTTTTCCTAGCATTCATGTTTATCGCTGCCTTTATTGCTCTACGTCTCAATCTCTGTACTTAATTATTGTTTACACTCCCTTCCCTCAATTCTTGTCATGTTGAGACTTCGGCGACCATCTTTTTCTGATTAGGGTAATCAAACACTTTTGGGTGAACCCATATTGACACCTGAATCTGTAGAGTGAAATGTTGTTACACATGTACGAGCAGATCGTGTGAAGGAGAGACCGAATAAATGAGATAACCATTTCCGGACAAGGCGGGTCGGAGAATAATTATCTATCTTGAAAGAGATTACTTGTAATAGATTATGTAGTCGTAAGTGTAAACATGGCCGATAATAGACGGAAGCTGGCATGCCATATATGGTGACTTGTAAACAACACATTTATTCTTGCATTTGTTATGCAGGAATTTGTCGCGAGAGAAGGGGTCAAACACGCATCTTGCATGCTATTGGCTTGGCTATTGAGATGTAAAAATACAACATTTCTGATTGGAGCCTTGCCATAAGGTAGCAATCTGGATGTGGGCCGAATGTGAAGATATTTGGGATGTAGTGTACATTTTATAATTCCATATTTTGCATTTATTATCATGTGAAAATTGCTAGTGGAAGTTCAAATCATACGAGGTTGGCAATCTCAGCATATAGAATGATAGTTTCATGAACCACCACTGCAAGAGCTGTGACTGCTTTATGCGGGTCTCTCATGCAGAACCAAAAGCAGAGGTAGTCCCAAGTTCCATATGGAGCAGGAAGTGTATGATGATAGAACTTATGTACATACTTATTATATTAACCTTTTCAACAAGTGCAAATGTCAAAGTAAACATGTTCAGTATAAATGCAGTGGGTGTTTTCCGATTAATATTAATGCTCAGAGGATGTAAAGTTCGCAGGCAGATGGGATGGTGGAATGAAATGATTGGGACACCTGATTTTCGTGTCAGGAAACCCAATAATCAGGAGGGTATTTGTTTCTTTCTTATTTCATGATAACTAGTCGGTGGTACCAATTGGTGGTACTATCTGTGGAACAAGTGAGTGGTATAAGTGGCCTGCAGTCAAAGCTAGACACCTAAAGCAGACGGGTCTTAATAGACGCTGGACCATCTTTGCAAGTACACCACGATACTACGATGGACGAGTTACGGCCACCAGACTTGACCATTGACGAGAGTGAACCAGTCTATAACCGGCAAAAAACAAGCATCGGCTGGAGAAGAAACCAACCGACATGTTACTGGTAGCTAAGTCCCTATTCACAGCTACCAAGTGAACTCTCTAATACAGAGCATTTCAAATCAGACCATCACCAGTGAGGAAATTTTAAAGACTCTATCTAAATTCACCCCACACTTATTTATTTTACATTTGTTAACGGTAATTGATTATTAAATTTGTTATCTCTAAATATACAAATGTATAGTTGATTTAGCCATTTTGAGTGAACTACACCCGTATGTCTCAGGCATTTTAAATACCTATAACAGAGCTATTTCAGTAATATTTTGCTGAGTTAAATCAGTTGGGGGCTTATCGGAACAAGCAAAAACCTTACGCATAGAAGGTCAGGAAACATGAAAAGTTTACACGGCCTGGATCCTATCAGCCGTAGTACTTGATTTCTTTAAATTCCTATGAGGCTCCCTATAATTGAAGCACAATTCTTCAATTCACATCTCAGCCAAGATTAATCTTGAGCGAAAGGTAGACACCTTTGAAGACCCTCAGTAGATACTCTGAATTTTGGCCACTGTTGGATCATCACTGCAGAGCAAGGGGAGTAAATCCTATGACGCTGATAATTATATGTAGCTAATAAATGTTGTTAACTATTTAGTTGTTTGTTTTGCTTTTTTATCCCTGTTTACTTAATTTTGATACAGTTTTCGGGACCTTGGGAACGAATTAGTTTAATGTCTATTAATTCTTATGAGAAATACATTTTCGTTTAGCGCTTTTTTCGTTTAGCGCTAAAGTTTCCAAGAACCAATTAATAACGCTAAACGGGGGATTGCAGAACATGTTTTCGATAACCCTGTTAGTCTGCTTCTGTAGCATATGTTTGTGACTACTTTGTTAGTCTACTTGTGAAGTATATGTTTGTGACTACTTTGTTAGTCTACTTGTGAAGTATATGTTTGTGACTACTTTGTTAGTCTACTTGTGAAGTATATGTTTGTGACTACTTTGTTCTCTAATATTGCCCATGTATACATAAAGGAGGAGACCGCTATAAAACTGATGACAGAACGTTAAAAAAAAATGAATTTGAGTCAGTTTTACAAATAAACAATTCACTGCAAGCACGGGATGTTTCGGGATTGCTCCTTGTCCGCCACAGCCACAAACACTACGAAAAGGTGGCCGTGTAACGAATGACAGAGCAGGCATTTAGAAAAAGTGAATAATAAATTAATATATAGAAACAAGTTCGAATTCTAGACAAGAAAGAATTATCAGCGCAAAGAAACTAAATACAACAACATAACAACCCAATATCAAATAAAAAGAAAGAACAGTATGGCCTGGTGTAAACTTCTATGCAGTGATAAAACAACGTTGATTGGAACACGGATGACATAAATAGGAACAATAGTTGAAGAGGTCAAGAGGAAAGTCGGACACAATTCTACAAAAGGTAAACGGAAAGAAATAATAACAAAGACAAGGAGGAAAGGACAAGAAAGAGCTACCTGCGGGCAGAAATGACATTGAACACAATTGTGCCGGACATTCAATCCATCAAGGAAAAAAACAACAACGACCAATTAAAATAAATCAATGGTTTTTCCAAATATCATCGATACTTACATAGCTTTGACTAGATGTGGCGTGCAAATGTAAACATATCCTCAGAAAATCCGATCACCTGGCTTCCTCAATTAGTGTTTAACGTTGCAACGGAAAACCACGCAATTTCGTTGTTTGTCTGACTCATAATTTGTAGCCACGCCTATTTTTCCTGTCTTTCTTGCGCTAACGATTTGGTTACCCACTTTCACACATGCCTGGTAACAGGGGAGCTAATCTCGTTTGCTTACCCGAATTATCACGCTAGCTGATATGCCAATTATCAGCAATTAGACAGACGGGCGTATGAATATAACGGTTTGTTTGTTTGAAGAATCAAGTGCGATAATATTATTCCCGTACCTTTGATGTTTACATTTTTTTCAGGGGGACTTAACTTATGTATTTGATCTACGGCAGGAGGAGATAATCTAAGAAAGCCCGTTCGCAAGGGATGTCTTTTGATGTCTTTTCGGCATAGCGAGTGAGCGAACCGTAGAATCATTTATCTTAGAAGTTTGGCTCGATGATTTCTCCTGATACGTCCAAGGTGTGACTTTTGTCATCTTGTAGAGATATTGCAGGAAATCTGTATATATTCTGCCTTCTCTCCTAGTCAGTTATCAGTCTCTCATAAATTTTGGATAAATCTAATCACTCCAGACTAGGAACCATTTTATTCGCTAAATGTGTTAAATTGTCCCGTGAGGATTTAAATTTCTGATTGTGGTAATAATTTAAGTTGTGCTTAAGTATTAAATGTGTTAAAAGTTTTACCATTCACTGCTATTCCCGAGCGTTAAGACTAGCGAAATAGTAAACACGCAGATATTCTCTTACCAGTGGTTCAGTAATGTAAAATCCATCAACCATTTTTTTTAGCTGACTTAAGTATAATGTTAAAAGTGACAGGGTAGTATGCGCATTATATTTCTTTGTGTGTAAAATTATTTTAAATGACTAGTGTTTAAATCATGTGTTAAAAACGATGGACGCCAACAATCAACTAGCTAGTAATGACATGCGATATTCGTTAAGGGCGTAGTCATAATTAACTTATAACTGACATCGTGCGCTGAGTGTTTTATCGGATGGGGAGACGGCTGCATGCCTAAAACCCAAATCAGTACTTACTAAGCAAAGCGCGATAGTATAAGCTTAAAATACCGTGTGCCTTTTAGTTTAATTAGAGGACGGAGAGCATAGGAGATCACACTTTACGCGTGATAGCATAGGATTGTCATTTTTGTTAAATGTTTTGTTTTCTTCCCAATATAGGCTTGGTCAAAACCAGCGGCCAGCGTGTTTTCTCTAATTGTGGGCCTTTTTCTCAGTTACTGAAGGCATATTAACTGTAACTTGAGCTAACTGGATTTATAAATATCCAGATTGTTTTATTCAATTTATCAGCCCGCTGCGGCAATAAAAATAACATTTTTCCCGACTACTGACAGTCGTTTTCCCAAGTGAATTTTATCCAGGAGATAACGTTGTTTCATAATCGGCTCTCATCCCAGAGAAAGTCGAGAAGATTAAAATCATCAGTTTGTTTAACGTAACAGACGTAGCACCTAGAGGCTAGACATTACAGGAACTATTTTTATTCTTTGTTTATAACTGTCAACGTCCCGAGAACGTCTGCTTCAATAACTATATGCGGTGATGCAGGACTCATCCAGGAAAAATTAACTCACCAATTTTGGCGACTACCTGGAAATTATTATTAAATACCAAGGCTAGTCTGGGGCCATATTTGGGCGACCCATCTGACACTATAGGTTCTTACTAGTGTTATTGTTTTTTCCAAGGGATACCTACACCAAAAATTGGGTAAGCAAGTGCGTTTGTGGCCACAGAATGAGAGAGTGAAAGACCGAGAGAGATAAAAATATTTTCCTTTGTTACAATCATTGTACCCACTTCTTTTTTTTTAGTTCGCTAACCTGATTATTTTACTGGATAGCTTAAAGTAGAAACTTTGTTCTTTACTATACTGTCTATTTTATACCCTAGTGTTAATGCTTGACCTTTTGGGTTATTAACTTCTTGCGGGATCTTTTCTCAACAGAGGGGAGGGCACTTATGGGATTTATTTTCATATCTGTAAAACTTGATTTATATTGATTTATATATGTTTGATGTTGTAAGAAGTTTAAGTGATAATAAACTAAACAAAAACGTAATTTGGCGTGTTGGTCAGCCCTATACCCATTTACCATAGTTTTTTCACGTTTGTGTGTCTTGTTATCACATAACTCTTTGTGTGTGTGTGTGTGTGTGTGTGTGTGTGTGTGTGTGTGTGTGTGTGTGTGTAGATAACTTATAATTAACATTATAGGGAAGTGTGACAGATCGTCTACATCTAAAGATAGTCGTATAGATAGGATGGACTAGAGAAACCTCTCATTCCAGAGACGTATCTTCACCTTAATCTATTTCACTCATGGAATTTATTCTAACATCTTTCTTTCTCATATATCCTACCTACTGCTCTACTCAGATGGGACCAAATAAATCTCTATACCTATCAAAAAAATATACGACACTAGATTATCGGAAGTTCCAGAGATCAGGACTATTAAAGTTAAGAGCAACACGTTTATTGTCAGAAATGTCCGTCGAATGTTCTCTAAGTCTATCAGACTCATGCCTCCCTGTTTCCCCAATGTACGCAATACCACATCTTAAACAAACGATAGCTTAGATGAAATTCATGGATTCATAGATAAAGGCTTCCCTTATAACGAAAGCTCCTTTCGTCAATGACACGGTTTACATTAGGACAAACACGACACCTATAGCACTGACAAGGTTTAGTGCCGAAATGTGTGGGGCTATTTCTATATTTTATCTCCTGAGCTGTAAACATGTATGTTATACTAGCAATAACCCGTCAAAATTGACAGGTTTTTAATTATAGTGTGTTGTTTCTGTTACATGTCGAACCACCACCAAGTTATTATTATGGATTATTTTGATCCATAATAATAAGTCTGCATTACTTTAAATTAAAATTTTGTTCTGAAGAAACAATCAAAAACTTACATTTTAAGGTTATTTTTTCAGAAAAATGATGAGTTAAATCCGTTTCCCGAATGAAACTGGGCAGAAGAGTATCTTTATTGTTTGTTGATTTAATCTGCATCTCCGCACCTTCCTGTCTCCAGTTCATGTACTGTTTATCATTTGTGTTGTTGGCTTCTTTCCATAATCAAACTGTTCATGCACACCGTTATTTGCGCACTTTTCTATATTCGGGAGAGTACATATAAGGGAAACAATACAATTATTGTCTAACTTTCAACCACAGTTGCACCCCTTAACTGTGGTTGAAAGTTAATGTACTCTCTCGAAAATAGAAAAGTGTGCAAATGACGGTGTGCATGATGTGACCGACCGACCGACGTACTTACGACAGGAATTATGGTATTAGATTTCATCTTGTTAACCGCATTATGATGACCCACAGTTGCAAATTAAGACCCACTGTGGAATATTAAGACCCACTGTGGCATATTAAGACCCACTGCGGCATATCAAGGCACACTGTAGCTCTAGTACCAAACCAAGCACAATTTAGATTATTAGAGAGATTTCCCGGATGCAATTTCACGCCAAGGCGGTCACCACGTAGACCAACGAGAACCAGCGTGATTTAAGGTTCTCTTTATAAAAGAGTACCAGACTTTGGACCCAGTTAACCTTAACACGTTATTAAAGGGACTGGAATAATGTAGCATAAAGGACCGCTTTATGAGTGTGTAAAGACACTATATTAATAATACAAAGTGGCGTTAGGCACAAAGATGTCATTTTTAAGAGGTATGTTGCAACATCATTTACAGCAATGCCAAACATGGGAACTAAAACACACGACTAGAAGTTTATAACGCGATAGTTTAGATGCTTGAGAACAGTTTAGAATGCCTTCGTAATTGACAGAATGGCAACGGAACCAAGGAAGTTGGTGAGAAGAGTATCAAATGAACATGGAAACATACACTTGTCTGGAGACATAGTTTAAACGCGTTCGTCAGCTGCCATCTTATTAGCCATCATAACAGTAAAAAATCTGGCATCAGGGTAAGGAGAGACTGATGCTTACACGACTAGATAGTATTGGTAAATTCATGAGCAAACATGGTCTGACGTTGGCCAAGG
>JAMPIV010006156.1:90000-100000 GCA_024509875.1 Oreohelix idahoensis | reverse complement strand
TGAGCACGTGAGTTAATTTAAATTAGCATTAGTGTTCTGTAATTCTGAAATTATATTGAGTGTGGCTGTTTTAATGTTTAGTGAAATAAATAGATAGATGTGATTCTAAAGGAGATTTCTTCCAGGACATTGTAATTTGGTCTTGAAATGATAGATGAGTGAGAATAATGTCTGGATAGGTTTTATTAGGCACGCTTAGCCCAAATCACAGATGTGAGAGTTTAAGAGCGATTATATCATTCATCAGGAAAGCAAATGAAGTATGAAACTATTTCACACATGAAACCAGGCAGAGAAGCGATCTATTACTTGAATTTAGATAATATTGACTTGTTAGCAAAATAGCAAGATGGCAGCCACGTGGTGATGACTGTATAAAAGCGGCGCGAGGAGTCTGCAGTAACACTCTTAGTTATCAAGCCTATAATGTTGCGCAGTTTTATATTGTGTGAATTGACACGTGGGTGAAAGTAGGTTAAATGTAATTTTCCCCAGTAATAGAAGAGAGAGTTTTCATGGTAAATTTCCGTTATGTGATGACTTTAGTTCTAGTGTTAAGTCAAGAGTAATTATATTTTATTCTTTGATGCAACAGTAATTTAGTGGTATTTCACGATTATTGATTATTCTACTGTATATCTTTAGTGGGTTACTTTGAGTGAGGTGAGAATATACTTTAGATTTCTGGAGAGCGCAAGCCACTCCTTGGTGCGTAAGGCACTTGGAGACAGAAGTGTTTCTCTGTTTGTTCCTAGCGGAGCATGGAAACACCAATGCTGCTGGTGTCCATTACAGGTCCACAAGGAGCATTTTTATGCTATTACAGTGGTTGTTTCTGTAACAATGTGTTTCATGTGATGAGTTCCCAATCTCATCAGGGGCCATATACGACACGCTTGTTGCCAGGCGCACCAGTCGTCACTTACGACATGTTCAGAGTGCAGCGACGAATATTGAGACGGATCATTTGCGAGGTGGTGGTTTATTCTTATTATTGAGAATATTTGTTGTACATGTAGTTGAAGAATATTATTTTATGTCCAGTTGATTATTATTTAGTTATTGTTATGTGAAGAATGGTTTGTGAGAGCACGTGGGCTCACTTGGAGATATATATTTCTCTTCTCCGCTCCTGAGGGAGCATGGGGCCACCAGTGATTTTTGCCTCCGCATGAAGCATTCAGATGCTCTTGCAGTAGTAGTTTCGGTAGCAATCTGTGTTACATGGTGAGATTGCCAGCCTCATGCACAACACCATACTAGCCTCATTGGACGACATGCATGAGAGTGTGTGTGTGTTATAGCTGAGTGTGTGCTCTTGCAGTAGTGGTTTCGGTAGCAATCTATGTTACATGGTGAGATTGCCAGCCACATGCACAACTCCATACTAGTCTCGCTAGACGACATGCATGTGTGTGTGCATGATAGCTGAATATTCCGTTTCACGCAGTGTGGAAGGACAGTTTGACAGGTGAGAGCATGGTGTTTCTGATTATTTAACTATAATGGTTTTAACAAGTCGTTGCTTTGTTTGCTTCTTCAGATTAGCAATCGAGCACAGGCTGGGTGTTTGTTTGGTGTTTGGTTTGTTGGTTTATTTGTTTAATGTTTGCTTCGTGTGTTTAAATGTCACTGATAGGGTTGTAGAAATAAATATAGCCCCTGCCTCAAGAATCAGAGTTTTATTGTTGAATCGGGTCGGTTGCGAGTGTGCAAGAGAGCGATCAAATATCACAACATCATCATCATCTCGCCCACCCTATCACATATCTATCTATCTATCTATCTATCTATCTATCTATCTATCTATCTATCTATCTATCTATCTATCTATCTATCTATCTATCTATCTATCTATCTATCTATCTATCTATCTATCTATCTATCTATCTATCTATCTATCTATCTATCTATCTATCTATCTATCTATCTATCTATCTATCTATCTATCTATCCATCCATCCATCCATCCATCCATCCATCCTTCCTTCCATCCATCCATCCACCCACCCACCCCCCCGTCTGTCTGTCTGTCTGTCTATCTATCTATCTATCTATCTATCTATCTATCTATCTATCTATCTATCTATCTATCTATCTATCTATCTATCTATCTATCTATCTATCTATCTATCTATCTATCTATCTATCTATCTATCTATCTATCTATCTATCTATCTATCTATATGTCTGTCTATCTGTCTGTGTACCTAACAACCTATCTATCTATCTATCTATCTATCTATCTATCTATCTATCTATCTATCTATCTATCTATCTATCTATCTATCTATCTATCTATCTATCTATCTATCTATCTATCTATCTATCTATCTATCTATCTATCTATCTATCTATCTATCTATCTATCTATCTATCTATCTATCTATCTATCTGTGATGGGGCCGTAAAGACGCCCACTTCATGTTCAAGGCATATTTATTGCCCATATATTTTCGATGTGCGTGCAGCACGCTGGGATGTGAAGAGTCTGAGTCAGTAGAAGATTTATTACTAGGCCACAATAAAGCCTAAAAATTAGTTATATTTGATAGTTGTGCGTTATATTAAATAGCTGTAGGTTTTATTTGTGTTTTCGCTATTTCTAGAGCGATAATCGCGTGTGTTATTTGCGTGGCGCAATTAATACGCGCAGCGCACTAAAGTCGAATGATTAGAGTAGTGCCTATATAAAAAGATAGCGAGCGGCAAACGGGCCTATTTTGCAAAAGCCGCCCAGAGAGAACAAACGAAGTTAGACACCAGAGCCTAG
Organism: Oreohelix idahoensis; assembly: GCA_024509875.1. Classification (NCBI taxonomy): domain Eukaryota; kingdom Metazoa; phylum Mollusca; class Gastropoda; order Stylommatophora; family Oreohelicidae; genus Oreohelix; species Oreohelix idahoensis. The sequence goes on along the minus strand of JAMPIV010006156.1, from coordinate 97,227 downwards.
CTGTAAATGCCTTGAGCACGTGAGTTAATTTAAATTAGCATTAGTGTTCTGTAATTCTGAAATTATATTGAGTGTGGCTGTTTTAATGTTTAGTGAAATAAATAGATAGATGTGATTCTAAAGGAGATTTCTTCCAGGACATTGTGATTTGGTCTTGAAATGATAGATGAGTGAGAATAATGTCTGGATAGGTTTTATTAGGCACGCTTAGCCCAAATCACAGATGTGAGAGTTTAAGAGCGATTATTTCATTCATCAGGAAGGCAAATGTAGTATGAAACTATTTCACACATGAAACCAGGCAGAGAAGCGATCTATTACTTGAATTTAGATAATATTGACTTGTTAGCAAAATAGCAAGATGGCAGCCACGTGGTGATGACTGTATAAAAGCGGCGCGAGGAGTCTGCAGTAACACTCTTAGTTATCAAGCCTATAATGTTGCGCAGTTTTATATTGTGTGAATTGACACGTGGGTGAAAGTAGGTTAAATGTAATTTTCCCCAGTAATAGAAGAGAGAGTTTTCATGGTAAATTTCCGTTATGTGATGACTTTAGTTCTAGTGTTAAGTCAAGAGTAATTATATTTTATTCTTTGATGCAACAGTAATTTAGTGGTATTTCACGATTATTGATTATTCTACTGTATATCTTTAGTGGGTTACTTTGAGTGAGGTGAGAATATACTTTAGATTTCTGGAGAGCGCAAGCCACTCCTTGGTGCGTAAGGCACTTGGAGACAGAAGTGTTTCTCTGTTTGTTCCTAGCGGAGCATGGAAACACCAATGCTGCTGGTGTCCATTACAGGTCCACAAGGAGCATTTTTATGCTATTACAGTGGTTGTTTCTGTAACAATGTGTTTCATGTGATGAGTTCCCAATCTCATCCGGAGTCATATACGATACGCTTGTTGCCAGGCGCACCAGTCGTCACTTACGACATGTTCAGAGTGCAGCGACAAATATTGAGACGGATCATTTGCGAGGTGGTGGTTTATTCTTATTATTGAGAATATTTGTTGTACATGTAGTTGAAGAATATTATTTTATGTCCAGTTGATTATTATTTAGTTATTGTTATGTGAAGAATGGTTTGTGAGAGCACGTGGGCTCACTTGGAGATATATATTTCTCTTCTCCGCTCCTGAGGGAGCATGTGGCCACCAGTGATTTTTGCCTCCGCATGAAGCATTCAGATGCTCTTGCAGTAGTAGTTTCGGTAGCAATCTGTGTTACATGGTGAGATTGCCAGCCTCATGCACAACACCATACTAGCCTCATTGGACGACATGCATGAGAGTGTGTGTGTGTTATAGCTGAGTGTGTGCTCTTGCAGTAGTGGTTTCGGTAGCAATCTATGTTACATGGTGAGATTGCCAGCCACATGCACAACTCCATACTAGTCTCGCTAGACGACATGCATGTGTGTGTGCATGATAGCTGAATATTCAGTTTCACGCAGTGTGGAAGGACAGTTTGACAGGTGAGAGCATGGTGTTTCTGATTATTTAACTATAATGGTTTTAACAAGTCGTTGATTTGTTTGCTTCTTCAGATTAGCAATCGAGCACAGGCTGGGTGTTTGTTTGGTGTTTGGTTTGTTGGTTTATTTGTTTAATGTTTGCTTCGTGTGTTTAAATGTCACTGATAGGGTTGTAGGAATAAATATAGCACCTGCCTCATGAATCAGAGTTTTATTGTTGAATCGGGTCGGTTGCGAGTGTGCAAGAGAGTGATCAAATATCACAACATCATCATCATCTCGAGCACCCTATCACATATCTATCTATCTATCTATCTATCTATCTATCTATCTATCTATCTATCTATCTATCTATCTATCTATCTATCTATCTATCTGTCTGTCTGTCTGTCTGTCTGTCTGTCTGTCTGTCTGTCTGTCTGTCTGTCTGTCTGTCTGTCTGTCTGTCTGTCTGTCTGTCTGTCTGTCTATCTATCTATCTATCTATCTATCTATCTATCTATCTATCTATCTATCTATCTATCTATCTATCTATCTATCTATCTATCTATCTATCTATCCATCCATCCATCCTTCCACCCACCCACCCACCCACCCACCCACCCACCCACCCATCTATCTATCTATCTATCTATCTATCTATCTATCTATCTATCTATCTATCTATCTATCTATCTATCTATCTATCTATCTATCTATCCATCCTTCCATCTACCTACCTACCTACCTACCGACCTATCTATCTATCTATCTATCTATCTATCTATCTATCTATCTATCTATCTATCTATCTATCTATCTATCTATCTATCTATCTATCTATCTATCTATCTATCTATCTATCTATCTATCTATCTATCTATCTATCTATCTATCTATCTATCTGTCTGTCTATCTGTCTATCTATCTATATGTCTGTCTATCTGTCTGTGTACCTAACAACCTATCTATCTATCTATCTATCTATCTATCTATCTATCTATCTATCTATCTATCTATCTATCTATCTATCTATCTATCTATCTATCTATCTATCTATCTATCTATATCTATATCTATCTATATATCGGTGATGGGGCCGTAAAGACGCCCACTTCATGTTCAAGGCATATTTATTGCCCATATATTTTCGATGTGCGTGCAGCACGCTGGGATGTGAAGAGTCTGACTCAGTAGAAGATTTATTACTAGGCCACAATAAAGCCTAAAAATTAGTTATATTTGATAGTTGTGTGTTATATTAAATAGCAGTAGGTTTTATTTGTGTTTTCGCTATTTCTAGAGCGATAATCGCGTGTGTTATTTGCGTGGCGCAATTAATACGCGCAGCGCACTAAAGTCGAATGATTAGCCTAGTGCCTATATAAAGAGATAGCGAGCGGCAAACGGGCCTATTTTGCAAAAGCCGCCCAGAGAGAACAAACGAAGTTAGACACCAGAGCTTAGCTGTAAATGCCTTGAGCACGTGAGTTAATTTAAATTAGCATTAGTGTTCTGTAATTCTGAAATTATATTGAGTGTGGCTGTTTTAATGTTTAGTGAAATAAATAGATAGATGTGATTCTAAAGGAGATTTCTTCCAGGACATTGTGATTTGGTCTTGAAATGATAGATGAGTGAGAATAATGTCTGGATAGGTTTTATTAGGCACGCTTAGCCCAAATCACAGATGTGAGAGTTTAAGAGCGATTATTTCATTCATCAGGAAGGCAAATGTAGTATGAAACTATTTCACACATGAAACCAGGCAGAGAAGCGATCTATTACTTGAATTTAGATAATATTGACTTGTTAGCAAAATAGCAAGATGGCAGCCACGTGGTGATGACTGTATAAAAGCGGCGCGAGGAGTCTGCAGTAACACTCTTAGTTATTAAGCCTATAATGTTGCGCAGTTTTATATTGTGTGAATTGACACGTGGGTGAAAGTAGGTTAAATATAATTTTCCCCAGTAATAGAAGAGAGAGTTTTCATGGTAAATTTCCGTTATGTGATGACTTTAGTTCTAGTGTTAAGTCAAGAGTAATTATATTTTATTCTTTGATGCGACAGTAATTTAGTGGTATTTCACGATTATTGATTATTCTACTGTATATCTTTAGTGGGTTACTTTGAGTGAGGTGAGAATATACTTTAGATTTCTGGAGAGCGCAAGCCACTCCTTGGTGCGTAAGGCACTTGGAGACAGAAGTGTTTCTCTGTTTGTTCCTAGCGGAGCATGGAAACACCAATGCTGCTGGTGTCCATTACAGGTCCACAAGGAGCATTTTTATGCTATTACAGTGGTTGTTTCTGTAACAATGTGTTTCATGTGATGAGTTCCCAATCTCATCAGGGGTCATATACGACACGCTTGTTGCCAGGCGCACCAGTCGTCACTTACGACATGTTCAGAGTGCAGCGACGAATATTGAGACGGATCATTTGTGAGGTGGTGGTTTATTCTTATTATTGAGAGTATTTGTTGTACATGTAGTTGAAGAATATTATTTTATGTCCAGTTGATTATTATTTAGTTATTGTTATGTGAAGAATGGTTTGTGAGAGCACGTGGGCTCACTTGGAGATATATATTTCTCTTCTCCGCTCCTGAGGGAGCATGGGGCCACCAGTGATTTTTGCCTCCGCATGAAGCATTCAGATGCTCTTGCAGTAGTAGTTTCGGTAGCAATCTGTGTTACATGGTGAGATTGCCAGCCTCATGCACAACACCATACTAGCCTCATTGGACGACATGCATGGGAGTGTGTGTGTGTTATAGCTGAGTGTGTGCTCTTGCAGTAGTGGTTTCGGTAGCAATCTATGTTACATGGTGAGACTGCCAGCCACATGCACAACTCCATACTAGTCTCGCTAGACGACATGCATGTGTGTGTGCATGATAGCTGAATATTCAGTTTCACGCAGTGTGGAAGGACAGTTTGACAGGTGAGAGCATGGTGTTTCTGATTATTTAACTATAATGGTTTTAACAAGTCGTTGCTTTGTTTGCTTCTTCAGATTAGCAATCGAGCACAGGCTGGGTGTTTGTTTGGTGTTTGGTTTGTTGGTTTATTTGTTTAATGTTTGCTTCGTGTGTTTAAAGGTCACTGATAGGGTTGTAGAAATAAATATAGCCCCTGCCTCAAGAATCAGAGTTTTATTGTTGAATCGGGTCGGTTGCGAGTGTGCAAGAGAGTGATCAAATATCACAACATCATCATCATCCTATCACATATCTATCTATCTATCTATCTATCTATCTATCTATCTATCTATCTATCTATCTATCTATCTATCTATCTATCTATCTATCTATCTATCTATCTATCTATCTATCTATCTATCTATCTATCTATCTATCTATCTATCTATCTATCTATCTATCTATCTATCTATCTATCTATCTATCTATCTATCTATCTATCTATCTATCTAGCTATCTATCTATCTATCTATACCTACCTACCTACCTACCTACCTACCTACCTACCTACCTACCTACCCACCTCCCTACCTACCTACCTACCTACCTACCTACCTACCTACCTACCTACCTACCTACCTACCTACCTACCTACCTACCTACCTACCTACCTACCTACCTACCTACCTACCTACCTCTATCTATCTATCTATCTATCTATCTATCTATCTATCTATCTATCTATCTATCTATCTATCTATCTGCTTGTCTGTCTGTCTATCAATGTAACTGTCTGTTTGTCTATCTGTCTGTCTATGTCTGTCTTTCACGGCCATGTTTGTGTTAATCGGTAGCGGCCAAGGTTGGGTACGCAAGAATATGCCTGTCGTTTCAATATTGCATAACTTGTCTACTATCTCAGCAGGGATGGACAGGTAAACAGACAAGACGAAATATACTGAAGGGAGTGTAAGAATGAAAATACCAAATATCTGCTACACATAGCAGATAAAGAAAGAATGAAAGTGCGAAAATTGAAAGCACGCAATAAAAACCAGTATGTTATCTATGGCCCACAAGAACACATTTCCTGTACATATAAGTGTATCATCATCAGAGATAATATTTCAGCACACGCAATTAACACTTATAATAAGTTTTTCACGTTCCATTTCGGACGGCGTAGGCGATCATATCTCATCACAACCTCTTGTCCTCACTGTTTTGTATCCATTGCATTCATTTTTTTTTTTCGTACGCCCGCTAATACTCGAGGCGAAATCTCAGGTTATTATTAATATTTTAACCTGACATTGATTTTACGTGAGTATCCTTTTGTTTCCTGTACAGAGACAGGTGTCCCTCGCCATTCAGGCAAATACTCTCCGATTTCGGAGGTACCCATTAGAGCTGGGTCGGCTCAGGAGCCGCCAATCCCTGGTCGACGACACTCCTTCAAATGTACTCGCCAAATCTCGAGTTAATCCAGTCCAAATCCCGGTCAACGAAAAATCCTCAAATGCCGTCGCCCGGGTTTGATCCTGTATCACCCGGTCGCCAGAGCGGTGTTGTAACCACTACGCTAGCGCGGCCCCCATTGCATTCATGCCTTGAAGTTAAACTGTCCAGTATATTTTTCCGTTGCCCTCCTCTTTATACTTTGTGATAAATCTTTTCTGTCGCTGCGATGTATTACAAAAAGTGTGCTGCTTTCTTCTGATTTAAATGATGAGCTTTATATGCTCTCTGGTCTCTTGTAGGACATATGTATTACTCTTTTGTTATTGATGTCCATAGTAGTCTTAACATTATTCTGTAAAACCACATCACTATCAACTATGAACATTCTTGCTTGTTCACCGATTTTCCATGACTTGCTTCCATATGACAGGATCAACTCCATGTAACATTTAAGAACTCTTTTTCCCACTTTTAGTGACAAAGATTTGTTGCATAAAATACTTTCAATTTGATAGAATTCTGCTTACTCATCTCCTTTGACATGTTTATGCCTTTTCACGTTATTATTGTCCCCAGGTATTTCAATCTATTTACCTGCTTCAAAACTGTCCCATTTACTTTGATTATCTATTGCAACGTATTCCTTACTTTCAAGTTGGCCATATTTTATATATTTTGCAAATTAAGCTAAGCCCTTAATTTTTACTTCATGTTACTTATTTTACTTAATATCTCTGTTGTATTAATCCTTCCTTAATTCTTGTTCACTTTTCCATTATCAGCGTATCTCAAATTGTTTATCATGTCCACCAACATAATTTCATTCTGTGAAAGATCACATTATATTTTCACTTTAAAGAGAAAACAGACCAGTTGACAGCAAATCATATCTACTCATCACACTGTTTTTTTTTTCTGCTGAAATGTTCCTATTTGATTGGTAATTCTTGTAGCTAATGTGTGGTTACACTACATGATTGTTATTATTGTCAAATCTTTATGAGTGATGTTTATGCATTTTAACATTTTGATAATTTCCTCATGTTTCACTTTGTCAGATGTCAAAGCAAAGTTTAGAAAGCACAAGTATACATTTGTTTTTACTTATATAGCTCTTTTTTTTATTATTAATGTTGTAATTGCATATGGTGTAGTTTGTGTTTTAGCCTTCTACAAATCTGTGCATGCCATCGCAAATTTCTGTGTTTACTTTTTTAAAAATTATCTTTAATAATACTTTGGCATGATGTCATGAAAGAATTAAAACAACTATTATTTAATAAGAACAGTGATAAAGGTTACAGAATTATAAAGTTTACATATGGAAAAGTCTGGCGTAGTCCCCGGGAGTCTCTGACGGGATAAAGTAATAATAAG
>JAMPIV010006156.1:82500-85000 GCA_024509875.1 Oreohelix idahoensis | reverse complement strand
GCGCGCGTGAAGGAGTGAGTGTGAAAGTGGATGACAGTGGCCATTACAGTGTACAATTAGACGTAGATGAAGATGTAAGTCTAACTTACAAGTCAGCAAATGCTTTTTATTCTGGATTTAAATCACATAAACTTAACCTAATTCTAAGTGAACTAAAAAGTAAATCGTCACAAGGGAGAATAGTGCGCGAAATGAAATGTGTAAACCACTCATTGTCATCTAGTTTTCTATCTAATGTTAAATTAAGTGATAAAATACTTTCATTTGCTGTGAGATCGAGGTTACAGTTGCTGGAATGCGAAAGTCTTTTACATCTATACTACCCACAGACATACACGAAAATGTGCAAAATATGTAACCACCCATACGAAACAGTGTCACATTTATTGAATGGATGTACCAAATTTCAAACATTATACCAACAAAGGCACAATAGAGCTGTAGACATTATTTATGAAGTGGAGGCAGCAATACCATATGATGCCCATTTAGATAAATGTTACCAACATAAATTTGATAAGTACTATCCATTGACTGCAGAAATTAACGAACTAGGCTACCGTACGCATGTAATCGTACTGATAATTGGTAGTTTGGGTCATGTGCATGCAAAGTGTGTGAGTGGATTAATGTCGCTAGGGTTGCGGAAATTTGAAGCAAAGGTTTTATGTAAATATGTCAGTATTAGTGCAATTATAGGTTCTTACAGAATATGGAAACTTCGATGTAAAAAACACCCATTTTGAATTGCTGGGATGTTTTCCACACAGTCTACACTCAATTGTGCTCCTCTGTATACTATACCATACGACTATTGTATTTGATGCTATATTTAATATCTCACGCCACTAGCTGTCAAAGTTTTTTTATGGCAAACAAAATTCTGATAAAACCTCCATGTAAAAACAACCATATTGCTCTACTTGAATGGTATTCCTCACACATTTTGTAAATTTCAATAATTCTCATTTTTGGCAGGGTATACCATATCATTATATGCCAATGTCTTTTAGAAAGCTTAGAAAATTTTTATGTATGTGTAACACAAAGGTTCGATGTAAAATCACCCACATATAACTACTTGAGACGTCTTCAACACTTTATGTAAATTCTAATGATTCTCCTAAAGGAGACAGAAGTGATTGCAATAACTACAGAGGCATCTCTCTTCTTAGTATTGTTGGTAAGGTTTTTGCCAAAGTCATCTTAATGCGACTACACATGTTAGCTGAGCGCATATATCCAGAGTCACAGTGTGGATTCCGAGCTGGCAGATCAACAACAGACATGATCTTCTCTCTCCGCCAGCTTCAGGAAAAATCAAGAGAGCAGAAAAGACCATTATATATTGCTTTTATAGACCTCACAAAAGCATTCGACCTGGTTAGTAGGGATGTACTCTTTAAAATCCTCCTGAAAATAGGCTGCCCTTCTAAAATGCTGGAAATGATAAAGTCATTCCATGACGGCATGAAGGGAACAGTCCAATATGCTGGAAGCACGTCACAGCCCTTTGATATACGAAGTGGCGTTAAACAAGGCTGTGTTCTGGCTCCGACCCTCTTCGGAATCTTCTTTGCCTTACTCTTGAGACATGCATTCAGAGATGCAACTGAAGGAATATGCCTTCACACTAGGTCAGATGGCCGTCTATTTAATCTTTCAAGGCTGAAGGCAAAAACAAAAATCAGAAGGGTCACTATAAGAGACTTGTTGTTTGCTGATGATGCTGCAGTCGTCACTCAAAGCCAACAGGAGCTTCAGAGCTTGATGAATCGCTTCACTAAAGCATGCAAGGACTTTGGCCTCACAATAAGTCTAAAGAAAACGAATGTGCTGAGTCAGGATGTGGGTGCTGCACCAGTTATCACTATCGATAACTATGAATTGGCAGTGGTGCACCACTTCACATACCTAGGGTTTACCATCAATGACAAACTCTCACTGGATACAGAAATCGACAGCCGCATTGGCAAAGCTGCAGCTACCTTTGCCCGCCTCACATCGCGTGTTTGGGGAAACTCTAAACTCACAATGAAGACCAAAGCTGCGGTATATAATGCCTGCGTCACCAGCATACTCCTATATGGCAGCGAGACCTGGACGACCTATGCTAAGCAAGAAAGAAGGCTCAATACCTTCCATTTGCGGTGTCTACGCCGCATCCTCGGCATCTCGTGGAAAGATAAAGTGACAAATGTCGAGGTGTTGTCACGTGCTGGCCTTCAAAGTATGTATACGCTTCTTAGACAGCGCAGACTTCGCTGGCTTGGCCATGTTCGCCGCATGGAAGATGGTCGCATCCCAAAAGATATCTTCTACGGACAATTAGCAGATGGCAAGAGAACAGTTGGGCGACCACAGCTGAGGTTCAAAGATGTGTGCAAGAGAGATATGAGGGCACTGGACATGGATCCAGCAACATGGGAGGATGAAGCTGCCGATCGCACTAAGTGGCGATGCTATTTACGGCGCCACCTCAGATTGGGCGAAGAGAGGC
>JAMPIV010006156.1:0-77500 GCA_024509875.1 Oreohelix idahoensis | reverse complement strand
AGAGCTGAGAAGAAGACGCTGACGATGGATAGGACACACATTGAGGAAACCTGTTGATAGCATTACAAGGCAGTCCTTGTTCTGGAATCCACTAGGAAAGAGAGGCAGAGGTAGACCAAAAAACACATGGAGAAGAGAGCTGGATACAGAGGTGAAAATGATGAGGAAAACATGGAAAGAACTTGATCGGATGGCACGGGACAGGAAGACTTGGCATGTGTTTGTTGAAGGCCTATGCTCCTCGGGGAGCTAAAGGAGGGTAGTGATTGATTGATTGATGTATGGCGTCCGGTCGAATTCTAGAGGTACCGTGTTCGATTCCCAGTTGACGGAATTTTTTTTCTTCAGAACCAGTGATCCTAATGATGTCATACCTCCCCCCCCCCTTTTTTTCCCCACGTCTCGAATGAACGAACGAACTTTATTTTCAAAGGGTTAAGAATTGGGCACGCTTAAGTGCTTATCATATATTTTATCCATAAGTGTCTAATGAAGTATAAAGCAGAAGCTAATTTCATGCAGAATCAGCGCCCCACGCTTTTTGTCAATTTGATGTTACATTTTTTGACTGCAAGCTAAAAACTCCTTGAAAAATTATTTGTGGCTTTTTAGTGCATTAAAAGCGTGTATTTAAAATATATTTTTATATTATTTATTTTCTTCTTTTTAGTGTTGTTTTGTTGTTGTTTTAAAATTTAAGTCAAATGTAATCGATCCGCTAATGACATCATCAGTTTGCGATAAACGAGTCTAGAGCACAGGAGGCGGATTTCATTATTCAGTGTATTACACGGAAAGTTAATTTTTTCGGTTTGTTTTATTTTTATTTTGATAAGAGTTGTAAATTACATTTTAAAAAGTGTATTTGTCAGTTTGGTGTATGTCTATGTGTCTGTGCAAGCGTGTGCGATAGTGTGTGTGTGGAAAAGGGGGGGGGGGGGAGGTTTCAACATTTCTCTCAAGAGAGACAATCTTGTTGGAAAGAATACACCTAGATTATTTGCAGTAATCGCCCGTTTCCGCGCTGATACAATGCAAAAACAAAATGATTATTCATTTTATTATTTTTACGACTGATTATTGTATTGTCCTTGGTAATCCACAACTATGCCAAGTTTCAGAGCTATTGCTCATCTGGAAGTGATTGAAAAATCGATTGCAAGATTTGAAGTTGACAAGAGAGCGACGTACAAGGCAATTTAAAGAAAAGCGTGTAAAATTGTAGGTTATGTTCACAAAGCCCTTAGAATCCATTCATAGACACACAAGGGGTCCGTGGACCACAAGTTAGAAAGCTCTGCTGAACGCATAGATCTTATCGCCTCTTGGCTGACGTTAAGTCGATTATAAAATAGTTTAACATGGCAACTTATAACGTTCTTTATAGCCATTAAGTCCATTATTCACAATATTGCGGGACTATTATGCAACACTAAGTAAGTAACATCTGATGGCACGCGATAGCAGAATTTGGAATACTTTTACTGAAGGCCTGGGAGCCGCGCTGGTGTAATTGCTACGGCGTTGTACTGGCGACCAGGTTTTCATGGTTCAAACTCGGGCGTCAGCGTTTGAAGGAATGTTTACGGCCGGAAATTTGACTGAATAACCTGAACGGCTCCTGCACATAAATCCCGTGTGGATGGAAAGGAGCGAAGCTCCTGACCGGGTTGGAAGGAAAGTCCACTGACCCCCCAGCCTCGCAATGACATGTCATTGGGCCAAAAGAACTGGAAAGCTCGAGTGCCGCTGGTTAGAAAAAAAACAAAAAACTGAAGGCCTATGCTCCGTGGGGCGCTAAAGGGTAAAGAATGAATAAATGAAATAAATAAGATATTTGTTTACCACCAACTCTTACTTAATATACAAATATAAATAGAAAGATACAACACCTCAATGTTTAAGTCATTTTTAAATCAAGCGACACACACTCACACATCCAAATGTTTGAATAAACAAATATTACACACATAAACGTACATTTCAGGCTCTCGTGAGAAATAATAGAAGCGATTGCCTTACCGGAGAATCTAACCCAGGACCTTCCTAAAGGCACCACCGCCTACCTACGGAAGCAAATCACACTATCCTCCCTGCCAACTAGGCACCACAAAAACAGTGCTTCGTAGACAAGGGTCTTTAGCGCGATTTGCAACACGGAACACCGGATATGTACCTAGGGCGATCCAGCCTAAAGAATGTCGAAATCACCACTGTTGTTCCCCTCTTATACATTATAGGTCAGGTTACACAAGACAAAGACCTTAATAATGTGTCTAGTAAATGATAGAAGAATGAGAAAAGTACAGGACAGAGGGTAGGTTTGGTATTGTATAAACATTTAAACAAATAAAGAGGGGAAACCCGAGGCCTGTTTCCCCTCCAAATATGTGAACACAAATTCTCGATCTTAACTACATTAATTCTCTTATCTTTCACGTTAGTCACATCTTGTCCCATTGAAGTTTCAAACTTTTTTTCATGACAATTTTTTTTTCTGGTGGCAGCGAAAGTGCGTGCCTGTTGTAACAACGCGCATTTCTTCCCAAAGCACTTCAATGTGTTTATGTCGTTTTGTTTATTAGAAATATTCCTGCCTCTGTTTCTTTTGGGTGACAACGCTTCTGGAACTTTCTCTAATTTATATGAAGCAATACAAGTAAGTATGAAAAGGTGTCTCCACTATATATTTATATATTTAGCCAGTGAATCTTCATTGATTTTTTTTAACCAGTCTTCAGGAACTGGTGTGGACCTACTGTCCTGTTCATGCAGGGGTTCGCAGCACTGAGAGAGCTGACAAACTAGCCTCGTTTGAGAACCCATAGTGGGAGCATTGGATAAGGGAGAGATACTAAGGATAATTGAGAGAATACCACTGCAATAGATGAATCACTAAGACTAAGACTGCTGAAATTGGCATCAAACATAAGACTAGCAGGGATGGACGTATAATAGGACGCATACCTTATGTATACAACCAGCACGCTACAGCAACGATTAGCATTCATACCCTTCGACATTTGCTGAGCGAGAATAGCATCATTGCCCATCATTCATGAAGCTTCTATGCTTTCGTGCCACAGTTTCCGTACTTAAAGAGCAAAATGGAAATGACTGAATTAACCACTGGGGAATTTAGAGCTCTCAGCAGGGTTACTAGCTAGTACCATGGCAGATACTGCCATAGGGGAGGGAAGTGTTAGAGACTTCACTTTACTAGGTCCAGCATAAAGAGGTGGGGGTGACCAGTTTCCTTCCTCGTTGCCTTTTCCTTCCTAACTCATGAGAAAAGTCAGGTATCTATTTACAGCTGGGTAGACTGGAGAGTGATGATACCGTGAATCGAACCCGGTACCTTTGCCGCGAGAGACCAGAGCTCTAACCACTCTGCCAATCGGGCGTTCTTCTCAACAGGGTATGCAGCTAACAGAGCACAACAAAATTATTTCTCACCATGTTTTGGCGGGTGACTTGCTCTTAAAGCTCATAAAATATGACACAACAATGATTGTGGTGCATACTAATTATTTACGTTATCTTTTTATTTTACACATGGTACACACCCATAGGAGCTATTACTGGATTTTATTTCGTGTTTACCCATACATTATTCGAACTCATGTAGTTCCGGGGGAGGGAATGGGGGGTTTCTGAAGATATAATAAGACTACTGCACCATCAGGCATGTCGTACAAGGCTACTAATACGAGGTTCTGTATTGGGCCGGCAACCTCATCATGTAAAAAAAATTTCCTCACAAACTACAAGAGCACGTGAATGCTTATCTGAGGCTTTCTTCAAGGGGACCAGCTGCAGTGAGTTTCTATCATGATGATTATGACGACGATGATGATGATGATGACGACATGATGATAAGGATGAGGATGATGATGATGATTTTGATGATGATGATGAGGATTTTTATGATGATGATGACAAGGATGATGATGATAATGAGGATGACAACGATGATGATGATGAGGATAATAAAGATGATGATTGTAGAGTATTAGCTGAGGTAGACAGAGAAATAAAAAGCCGACAGTAATAGAGAATATGCATAGTTCTTACCTTCAGCTTGGTTACGCGCAGACGAGTTACAATTGATGAATAATTACGAAGAAAGCCTCCTTTGAGCTGCGATGCAGACATATATTTGTCTAAGACTAAAAGGCGATTAGTGCCTGGTAATCATGTGACATGATGGCAGACGTATTGAAACTTGGCCTACACCAGCTTAGAGTTTGGTCAGAATGTGCTTATCTTCATTTGAAATTGATATTTTCTTATTACTTTACGCAAAAAGGTGAGCTCTACATTTACAAAACTCGGTAACAGCTGTGAGGGGGTTTTAATGCTTTTTTAAAGCAAAATTATGTATATATATAAATATTTGAAATATTATGAAAGTATATGGCTAATTGAATACACAGGCATAATAAAAAAAATAATACTTTGTTCTCTGTTGTTTTAATTATGTTTATTTATATACTGATAAATTTCATGAGATAATGCTAAAGTACGTAGATATATTAGTTTTTTTTTCTATTATTGTAAGTTAAGACTTATATACGGAGTTTCCTATCAGTACAACTGAACCTCCAGTTGTGATCGTCAGTTGCAAAACAGTGGCACTTATTCATAATGATAAAGAAATGAAAAAAAGAAAGACAAGAAAAATGCGTAAGTGTGCCATGAGAGGGCCGTACATTAAGTCATCGCGCATGCGTTACATCTTGCACGCGCCATCTGTATTTCAATCGTATCCCCGAAAGAAAAGTCTCGTGTTGGGAGATTTCGCGTACCCGCTTCCACGTACTTGTCTGCTCTGCTACACGCTATTTAATTTCGCCAGTAACCACTTATCTAAGTCATAGTATCCTAACGTTAACCCCCTTCTTCCTTTCTGTTTTTGTTTTTATTTAGCTTTCGCATCCCTGCGTCAACCTCTTCAATTTTGCTTTTCTACTAGATTATTTAAGCAACAATAAAAATGGAATAAAAATAGAATAAATAAAAAATAATGTAGACCGACACAATTTTTCCACCTGTCTTCTGGCAAACAATTCCGTGATATATGTCAAAGTGATATTATTTGATGTTTTAAGCGAAATCTGCTCGGTTGCCCTGACAGTTTTATTGTTTCTTCAATCAAATGTGTGTACGATATTTTTACCAGACGACAGTGTTAAATTACAATAATTGAACTAGTAATTAAATATACAAAGATTATTACTTCCCATACTGAGGGCTTTAAAAAAATCTAATTTCTTTTAATAAACAAGAACTGAATGTCTGGTACTAATTATTGCTTTCGTTGGTTGAGATTGTCTATTCTTTGACGACGTTTTATTGTCTTTATCATTTTACGAGCTAGAACCAGGTTAATCGTTGACATTAATGAGGCATTGTTTTAAAAATAGCATTGGGTTTGACATTTCGCTACAAAAACAGCTGTATATTCGAAATGGAAGAGAGACATTATGATGCTGACTAGACTTTGAGGAAAACAATAAACATAGATAATGGAATTAACCATAGTTAAAGCACTTTGAAAAATATAAGAGCATACTTACAAATTTCAGAGCTTAAGTTGCAGCCAGTTTATAACGGACATAATGGAGAATAAGTGAAAGTCTGTGGATGACATTGTCTGCGAACAAAAAATAAAAAAATGTAAAGGTAGTTCCATAGCTGATACTACCGTAGGGAAGGGAAATGTTCGAGACTTCGATATACTAAGTCAAGCTGAATGACGTGAACTGACCCGTTTCTTTTCTCTCTGCCATGACCTTCCTTAACCCAAGAGCAGAATCAGGTTTAGCTGCGTAGACTGGAGCGTGACGTAACTGGGCTTCAGTTTTTATTTTTTTATTTTATGATGACTATCATCATCACACACGGACAACTCCATCAGTGCTCCGATCTCCTCCCTTAGATCACACAAGGAGGATTTCAGCACAGTGAACGAGCTCCGTAGCCCCGGCGAGGATTCCAATGTGTGTATACAGGAATCACACATTCTATTCTTTTTATGCTGGGTAGGTTTCCTAATTTTTAAAATTTGCCTGGACAGCGGCCATATGGCCTACTCTTTACGATTTCCCACTGCCGAGGGAATTTTAACGTGTGCGACGTGCACACGGGATCACTTCGTTTTTCGCCCTTATCCAAGAAGGCTAGGCATCCTTTCGCACAACCCAGCAGATCATTAGGAACCACTGGTTTCTGGAAGAAAAATGCCATCACTAAAAATCCCTGTACTGGGAGCGAACTCAGTACCTTTAGAATTATAGATGGACACCATACCTCTTATCTACTCCAGCCCCCATGGAAACTTGGAACCACGTAACTGTGCCTCGAGCGGCATGCGCTTTATCCTCTCTGCTAGACAAACCTCAAATAAATTCAGTACCATTAGTCTAGACTCTAGAGTAGGGTCGGCAACTGGTCGATCTGGGTCTACCGGTAAATCCCATAGCATCATTAGGTAGATCTCTAGGTGACGGAAGAAAATAATATTTAACCTAGGTACATTTCGGACTAGACCTCTCCCATCGAAACTGAAAAGCGCGGTGTCTTCCTAGATGTAAAGGTGCTTTCAATGCATTCCCAGTGAAAACCCACAAGTTAGTTTACTAAATTCTCGTATTCATGACCTGTATCAGACAGAAAGCAATCCTTTCTTGGAAATGAAGTTAAGTTTTGGTAAAATATTTTGTTTTAATTATCCACCGCTCAGTTGGTGGAATTGCAGGAGGCGGATTGCGCATCACAAAAATTTTTTTTTTTTTCATGTAGGCTGTGAACAAGACTTGATGTTATTAAGGTAGATCTTTAAAGAAGTCAGTGTGTTTAAAGTAGATTCTCATAGCTCCTGGTTTGCCTACCGCTGGTCTAGAGTTTTGCTGTAGTCTATGATGCCCGTGTCAGAAGTGGTATATAAATTTGATTTCTACAGTTCTTATATTTACTCTGCTTTGTTATTCTTTCTAACTTCTGGTATTATTTCTGTATGTTTTTGAACAGGTTAAATAATTTTAATTATTTGACACAAAAGTGGTTCTTGCGATAGTAATCTTTATTCGAATATTTCAGTTATTTAACGACTTTTGTTTTGGGAATCCGCTTCCTTTATAGTGATAACTAGTGCTGAGGAATCGTGTTCTTGCACGCAGTTCGTTATAGAGCCGACTACTATAAAGTCGTGTATGAGGGGCTGGCAAACTCATAAAAAAGCAATAGCTACAGAAACCAACACTCCAATAGCATATGAAGTGCTTAAACGCGGGCGTGCAGCAAAGAGGGGTAATAGGGGAGAGAGAGAAGAAACCAACAACAGTGGCCTCATGAATAACAAAGGGAGATATAATGAATGATAGTCCTAGTTATACATTTTTATCATAACCTCAGTTATCTTAGCCTGGTGGCTTTTACAGCGTTCATAATTGGCATTGACTTTGATAATGTTCTGTATTTATCCTTATCTCTATTGCACGGTGCCAACACCTTTGATGTGACAGGTCTCTGCGAATTATACCGTTACTCTGTTTTACGTTAGAGGTAGCTATAATGCTTATCACCTGCCCCTACGTTCAGCTCTGCCGATTGTTGATTGAATGACACGCTAAACAGGTACGACCTCTTCATTGCTGCTGCTTACATTGTTTTCATTTTCCTGTCACATTGCATGCAGCTGGTTTGCTGAGCTTACACATATTTCTGCAGCTGTTTCTTGTACTCAACCATCAAGCCAAGGTAAACTGCCTTTTGGGAAATTAGGGGAAAAAAACTAAACAGAGAAAACATCAATCAGAGTTCTTTCTATTATAACAGAAGGTATAGTATGGAAAGGTCTGAACCTGAAGGTGCTGAAAATGAAAATGTATCAGCGGAATTGCAGCATGCTGTATTGTCATGCCCTAAATTTAACTGCTAATCGTCGGGAGTGGGGCTGACAAAGTATGTTTCTTCTCGACTTCGCAGAGAATTACATGAATAGCTGAAGTAAGCAGAAAATGAGAGAATAATAATGAAGCATATATGGTTAAGTTTGTTTTGTAAGTTTCTACAGTTTTTTTAATCTTATTTATTGACGGCGACTAAAGTTTTTCTGTTGAAACGTCCGACTTTTTTACGATTGTTTCCCTTGAAGGAGACAATTAGTTAAACATGGTTGACCTCCGACTTCAAACTCAATAGTTTTTTTTTGTTTTTCAACATTCTTATTTCGTTAATTCTTTTCAATGTTTTTGAATTTATTGTCTAGTAGCACTGTATTGGATGCTTATCTGTGATCGTCTGAGTAAGTGAAGTTTATTATCTCGACTACTCTAGAATCTTTATAATAATAATAATAGCCCCTTCAGTCATAACTGACTATGGGAATGCGCCCCTGAGGTGACAGACCTCAGCTGCTTATTTTCCTGGTGCTCCTTTCGACGTTTTCTCCTCACCTCTGCTTCTTGTGTGAGCCTCTCTTCGCCCAATCTGAGGTGGCGCCGTAAACAGCATCGCCACTTAGTGCGATCGGCAGCTTCATCCTCCCATGTTGCTGGATCCATGTCCAGTGCCCTCATATCTCTCTTGCACACATCTTTGAACCTCAGCTGTGGTCGCCCAACTGTTCTCTTGCCATCTGCTAATTGTCCGTAGAAGATATCTTTTGGGATGCGACCATCTTCCATGCGGCGAACATGGCCAAGCCAGCGAAGTCTGCGCTGTCTAAGAAGCGTATACATACTTTGAAGGCCAGCACGTGACAACACCTCGACATTTGTCACTTTATCTTTCCACGAGATGCCGAGGATGCGGCGTAGTCACCGCAAATGGAAGGTATTGAGCCTTCTTTCTTGCTTAGCATAGGTCGTCCAGGTCTCGCTGCCATATAGGAGTGTGCTGGTGACGCAGGCATTATATACCGCAGCTTTGGTCTTCATTGTGAGTTTAGAGTTTCCCCAAACACGCGATGTGAGGCGGGCAAAGGTAGCTGCAGCTTTGCCAATGTGGCTGTCGATTTCTGTATCCAGTGAGAGTTTGTCATTGATGGTAGACCCTAGGTATGTGAAGTGGTGCACCACTGCCAATTCATAGTTATCGATAGTGATAACTGGTGCAGCACCCACATCCTGACTCAGCACATTCGTTTTTCTTTAGACTTATTGTGAGGCCAAAGTCCTTGCATGCTTTAGTGAAGCGATTCATCAAGCTCTGAAGCTCCTGTTGGCTTTGAGTGACGACTGCAGCATCATCAGCGAACAACAAGTCTCTTATAGTGACCCTTCTGATTTTTGTTTTTGCCTTCAGCCTTGAAAGATTAAACAGACGGCCATATGACCTAGTGTGAAGGCATATTCCTTCAGTTGCATCTCTGAATGCATGTTTCAAGAGTAAGGCAAAGAAGATTCCGAAGAGGGTCGGAGCCAGAACACAGCCTTGTTTAACGCCACTTCGTATATCAAAGGGCTGTGACGTGCTTCCAGCATATTGGACTGTTCCCTTCATGCCGTCATGGAATGACTTTATCATTTCCAGCATTTTAGAAGGGCAGCCTATTTTAAGGAGGATTTTAAAGAGTCCATCCCTACTAACCAGGTCGAATGCTTTTGTGAGGTCTATAAAGGCGATATATAGTGGTCTTTTCTGCTCTCTTGATTTTTCCTGAAGCTGGCGGAGAGAGAAGATCATGTCTGTTGTTGATCTGCCAGCTCGGAATCCACACTGTGACTCTGGATATATGCGCTCAGCTAACTTGTGTAGTCGCATTAAGATGACTTTGGCAAAAACCTTACCAACAATTCTAAGAAGAGAGATGCCTCTGTAGTTATTGCAATCACTTCTGTCTCCTTTATTTTTATACAGTGTTACAATCTTGGCATCTCGCATGTCTTGAGGAATAGTTGTCTCTTCCCAGCACTGGCACAGCATCCTATGCAGGGGATGTAATAGCGTGCTCTTACAGCATTTGATTAAATCAGGAGGAATCCCATCACTGCCTGGTGCTTTGCCAGAGGCCAAGCTATCAATGGCCTTGCTGAGTTCCTCTAATGTTGGTTCGGCATCCAGCTCCTCCATAGTTGGCAGACTGTTGACACCATCAAGGGCTGCAGGCGTAACGGTATTGTCTCTAGCGTAAAGCTCAGAGTAGTGCTCGACCCACCTCTCCATCTGCTTACCCTTATCGGTTAGCTTCTCTCCGCTGATGGTTTTTAGCGGTGCCGTCTTACTTTTATGGGGGTCAAGTGCTTTCTTTATACCGTCATACATTTGTCTAATGTTGCCTGTTTGCGCTGCGATCTGGATGCTCTCACTGAGCTGGAGCCAGTAGTCATTTGCACAGCGTCGAGCAGTTTGTTGAACTTTGCTTCTCGTAGCCCTCAGGGTCTGTAGGGTTCTGGCACTCGGTGAACGTTTGTATTCATTCATAGCACTGCGCTTAGCTTCAATGACAGGTGCTATCACATCTGATGAAGCATCAAACCAGTCATTTGACTTTGCTGTTTTCTTACCAAAGGTGGCAAGTGCAGTACTTTGAATGGTGTTCCGTAGATGCTCCCAGTTCTCTGTAATAGTATCACCATGCTGAGGGCTACTGAGCACTTTCTCGAAGGTCGCAGTGAATTGAGCGATCATGAAAGGGTCTGACATCTTGCTGGTATCAATGCGTGGTTTCCCTTCATGTCTGACACGATAGAGTTTTCTTGGTTGTGCTCTGATTTTGCAGCAAACCAAGGAGTGATCTGTATCACAGTCTGCACTATGGTACGAGCGCGTGGAGAGCACAGACCTGAGGAGTGGCCTTCTGACGAGAATCAGGTCAAGTTGGTGCCAGTGCTTGGATCGTGGGTGTCTCCATGACACCTTATGCTGGGGTTTTGTCTGAAAGTAGGTGTTGGTCACGCAGAGGTCATGGTGGACGCACAACTCTAAGAGCCGTTGTCCATTTTCATTCATCTTGCCAATACCAAACCTGCCCAGACATGAAGGCCATGAAACATTATCGGCACCCACTCTAGCGTTAAAGTCACCAAGGAGAACAAGCTGTTCTTGCCTAGGTATGCTTTTGATAATTGCTGTTAGATTCTCGTAGAACTCATCTTTAGCTTCTGAGGCAGAGTACAGAGTAGGAGCATACACACTGACAAGGGTGATGGGACCTGTGCTAGTTTGCAGGCGGAGCGTTAACAGGCGTTCTGATCCATTCTCGCCTGGTTCAACCATTTTAGTTAGCGATTTTTTGACCGCAAAACCTACTCCGTGTTCTCTAGCTTTATTAAGATCTTTCCCTTGCCAATAAAATGTGTAGTCCTTCTCGCTCACCGTTCCAGAGCCCGCCAGGCGCGTTTCCTGAAGTGCAGCTATATCCACCTGAAGTCGTTTAAGCTCATCATTAATTATGGCTGTCTTCCTTACATCATTTACATCCTGTAGGTTTTCGGATAGTCCAGTCAACATAGTCCGGACGTTCCAGCATCCCAATCTGAGAGTTTGCTTATTTCTATTTTTTCGATAATTACTTGGTGCAAAATTTTCTGTCCACAGTTCGGGTTTGACCCTAATCCCCATGCACCCAATGGGGAAAGCAGACAGTGGCGGGACAACACCTTATTGACTGGGGGCTGCCCAGCTTGAAGCGGGCGGTAGCTGTCCAGTGAGATCCTAGAACCTCTCCCACTGTCGGAAGTAGCCCCTGGCGCCATGCCCTACGCCAATTGGGCAAAATGCTTATAACCGGTAACTGCTACTTCCCGTGTTTTGCCGACACCTATAGGGTGAAGCTGGAGTGTCCTCTCCAGGGCGGGAGCTTGGACACAGTTATATGGAGATCAAGCTGTTGCCCATGCAGCATGTTCCCCCTCTCCACACAGCCGGTAGATCCAAAGGAACGGCAGTAGCCGATACAGTTTGGTACCAGCCATGTCGCAGGAGTTGCCAGAATAATGTCGAATCGACATTAGACTGCCTTGGGGACTCCGACTCCGGATTTATCCTCAGGGTTTACTCCCGAAGCCAATTCCATAAATGGATATTCCCGCAAGGCAGCGGTGGTTTGAATTCAGAGTTCCTTCTCTTAGATAAGCTACCAACCAAGGATCACGAGCCCTATCTGCCCGAAGCTGCTGGTTTTAAGGCGCCAGTCGCTCGCCTTTGCCCCTTCTCCCGTCAGTGGAAACAGTTCCGCCGGGCTCAAATTGAGCCACACGTGAAGGCCGGGAGCTGGACTTGGTTGTCAGAGGCTGTTTGAGGCGCGTGCCATAGAAGTATTTTATCTGCAGTGAGAGCTTATCCTCACTACAACTCCCGGCAATAACAACCTTTGGAACCTCTAGAAAGAGATGTCGCTGGTCTAGAATCTTTAGCATCTGTCTTACAGAACCAGTGCCGTTACAAAGGCCTTCTAGGGCCCTAATCGCAGAAAATAATATGGTTGATACAGACGACGCGTTAGTTGATATCGCAGTTGGTACAGTACCGAGTTTATACGGACTATCAGTTTGATCACAGATCACTTGATTATATGTGTCCGTACGTGGGTTCGTACTCAGACAATTATTAAGTATTTTAATTGAGATATTGTCTGTCTGTATCGTAGTCGTCGACACTTCATTGTTTGTTCAGTGCGAATATCATTCCTCATAAATACATGAAGAACTCTTCCTCATAGAAGAGTAGTTAAGTATAATGCGAATACAATCAATAAAACATGGCATGCAGACCAACCTTCAAGTCGAATGACGAATGCGGTAAGTCTTTCATACTGAGTCCAATATATACATTTATTTGACAAGACATGTGAAGAACATCATACTGTGATTCATCAATATAAGAAATGTACATCTGCATCAATCAATGGGAATCCATGGTACCGTCACCCTTCCAGTCAAATAAGTTCATGTCAGAACATCAAAGGCGATGTACACGCTCTGCTGTCATCCAGTCAGACGGTAATGATACGCCTGTGTATTGGACGAATATTTAATATATAGATCATCCATTGATCTACTAACATTATATTTCATTATCCATTAAGGAACTATGGACCGACCCTGCGCGTCCATCAATAATTATAATTCGGCAATACGTAGCCTAACTCTGGAAGAATTCAACAATGCGACTTCATGGCGTGACGGTCAAATACAAAAGGGTCCCCTAAATTGGTCACTACGCGTGACCATACCAACGCTCACGCGTCACAATCCGACTGTGCGGATTGCGTTCATTAGACCATGAAGTATAACAATGATTCTACATTAATTCTCTTATCATCAAAAATGCGTGCTGCCAAATATAGCAGACGACGCCGATAACACACCGTAACAGTTCCCTTCACGCCGAGGAGAAAAAATCTATTAGATAGATTTTTTGAACGATCTTATTCAAAGATCCCAAAAATTTAACCAAAACCCGACATATGGCCTACGATGTTCTGAAAATCGTCGTGGTCATGTCGATAATGTATCAGTCATACTAATCATGTAATATATTAATGGTTATGTTATCCATGGACATTATAATAACTAAAGGAGTGTCAACTGTCGCTAAATAATTTAACTTAAAGTTTGTCGTGACTAAATAATAAGTGAAGAAAATTATTCCAATCAATTAAAATGAAACTAATTAATTATAGTATGTATGTAAGGTGTAAGTAAATTGTAATTAACTAAACTAAATTATGTTGTTATAGTAAAGGAAATGAGAAGTAAAGACAAGTAAAGTAGAGAAAAAGTAAAGTATAAATTTAATTATTGATGTGTGCTGAAAATTAATCATGTGTATTAAGTAACTAATAACTAATTAACTTAATTAACTAAACAATAATATGTAATATATTCTATCAACATATTTGCCAAATATATACAAGAATAATCATTAATCTACGTATATTATTCAGTGGTGTGAGATTCTTTTCTGTTCATATATATTTTCTTTCTTTTATATTTCATTTTTTTTTTCTCACCATTCAACTTTATTTATTAATGAAATCAATAAGTAGAACTAACTAATATTGGATATGAAGATCCAAGTGTAGTAATGTCCATAGGTGAATCTACCATTAGTTCCATTGAGTCTACCATGAGTTCCATTTGAATATACGATTAGTTCAATTTGAGCGGAAAAAAGTTTATCCGTATTCACAGTGTTCAATTAGTTATTTCAATTGCTGAAGTATAGCGATATTTGTCCAGCCGGAATTCAGATATTCTTCCCGATTATTTCGAAATGAGCTGCATCACGAATGGACACTAACCAAAGTCCAAACATTCGTAATGAAAAATCGAATTCTGTCTCTTGTTATAATCAATTTCGTTTGAAGAACGTATCCATGAATTGTTTCATTCGTAGTATAAATCATAAGTATGCAATGTAAACAGTCATTGACGAAGTACGTAATCGTTACGAAGGACTTATTGTTCAGCATCTCTTTGACATATTAAATTCTAGTTTCTTTTCACTTGAAAATATCATCATAAACGAAGAGATGTAACGTAAGTTGAATGTCCAGACTCCTTGCGGATTGTAAACATAAATTTCGCTTGTTTGCTGAAACCGTGATATTCAACATCGTTGATTGTACCAACGTTACTTGAGGTACGAATTTCGGTATCATCAAGCGTTGTATGTCCCAGGAGAACTTGACATCCCGTAGACTCGTGACATATTTAATATTATCGTTAACGAAATTTGAAATATCGTTCCACGTTTGAAGTAGTAGAACAGTCACGTTAGTTGAATTTGAAGTTCATGAAACGATTGCAAGTCCTTAAATGTAAACGTCGCTGACGGTGATAGTTGTCGGCATCTGACGAAGATATATTTATGTATAATTTAGTAGCATCTGTTTACCTCAAATTTAGGAGGTATTTAATAAAAATGTTCCCTATAAATTTTGAAAGCGTTGATGAGACCATGTCACTTTCAATAGCATGTCTTTGATATAGACAAATAGACGATATACGAAACTAATGCTGCATTGGGCTGAGCATAGTTAAAACCAATAACCATGTTACTGTATATTGTAGGCATGGTAAAAACAAATGACAGAAAACATGTGTACAAAATATAAATGTCACAAATAATGTTTTCTACTAGAAATATTACCAACCAATCTATATAGATGAGAATAGATGATTAGTAAAGAAAAGATACGATGACTGCATATGCTAAGTCATCAAAGAATGTGACAACAGTGTTACTACAACATTATTTTTCCATACATTACTTTTCTTAGTAAAATCCTTTACCCTACTGACAGTGTTAATAGTTTTCTTAGGATCAGTTGTAATCTGAGCTTGTCGCCAACTTTTATTATCAGAATTGGCAGTAGCATCCTGTCGAGGGAAGGTATATTTTCCCCGGAATGACCTCCTAACTACCAATGGGTGTATTGATAGTTTAGTATCAGTCCTCGTACTTAAATCATGTTGCAAAGTACGTTTCTCTCCTCTGTTGTTCCTCAATATATTTTTACCTGCCATTACATCGAGTAGACAATCGACCCTCTTTCTTAAATTATCCCTTTCAGAAGTCAGGAAAGTAATCTTCTGCTTCTGTTTCTTATTTATTTTATCCAAGTTGGGGTTAATATTCTTATCCTTATCCATTAAAGAATCAAGTGTGATCAATGCTGTTGAAAGTTCATAAAGTTGTTGTTGCGTTTCCTTTTTAAGTTCAGCATAGCTATGTTTCTCATTCAGGAGGGACGCTTCTAATGCAGTCACCCTGTCATCAATGAAACACTCGTCACTCGAGGTGGAAACAGAAACACTAATACCCGATTCTGTATTATCTTCTTCGTTTTCTGATTGCCCTTCATCAGATAATTTCTTATGTGTTTCATTACCCCTATGGGAATTAACCAAAAGTGTCTTATTATTTTCACGCAACAATGCCAAGTCAAGCGTGGACGATTTCACTTTACTTATCTGGTCGTTCAGCATCTGTTTCAATGAATTTGCCTCATCGTCCAACTTTTTTTCCTGTCTAAGACAAAATTCATAAAATTTATCATTATCTGTATGACATACATCCATTATCTTATTGTCATCAAATGATACACTACCATTTTTCCCTTTTTTTATTTCAGTTTTTGTCTTAATGCCCCTATTTAGACATAACTGTTTATATTGTTCCGTATCATAGTAAAGGGATCCTAACTGCACATCATCAGTGAGAATCAACTCACATTGGATGGCCTGGTCTATACATTCTCGACTCCAGTTATGCACTTGCATATCTACAGTTGATTTCAAAAGTGAAATTTCAGCTTTAAGCTCTTGAATCTTAACACCCTGTGTATGATTTTCTATCTTTAAATTTACATTTGTTTGATCAAGTAATTTCAGTCGATCAACCTCAGACAACAACGACTGAATGTGCGCCCTCTGTGCATGAAGTTTTCTTTGGTAAGCTGAGGCATTATCCTGTGAAATCTTCAATGAGAGTTTCTCAACCTCAGACTCCAAAGATTTATTTTTTTCCATAGTGGATTCTAATGAGGCTTCTAATTCCTTCTTCTGACTACGACATTTAGTAATATCTACTATCAACTCCGACAATCTATTATTCGACCCTGTAATTTCAAAATTCATTGCTGACAGCTTCTTCTCATATTCACCTTTTTGATGTATCAGCTCCTTAGTAAGGGTAATCTCCCTATCCTTATGCCTAGTTATGGTTTCCTTCAACTCATTCAACTCAGTCCTACTACCTTCCTGAGTAGTCATTTTACATTCATCATAAAAAAATAGTGGATAATGTTTTATAAAGTTTCACTGCTTTCTTCTGTGAAGGGGCATATCTACACACATTCCAACCAAACTCCTCAAGATCATGGCTCATTTGAATTAAAAAATGTTCCATGGCATACTCCTCACAGCTTGCACCACGTAAACCCAATCTATCTCCCTCCTGGAGAAAATGTTCAAAAATACCCATAGTGGATTCTGATGAGGTCCTAGAATTAGCAAGCTCCACTTCCAGTGTCCTCAATCTCGAATCATCAGTATCGGTCTCAAACTTCAGTAAACTCGCCTCCTTTCGCAAGTCCCTTATAGCCTGTTCTTGACTGGCAATAATCTCCAATAACTCCTCCTCTCTTTTCTCATCAATGGTTTCTAAATTTGTCACTCTTTCCTGCCTATTCCATGAGTTGTCCATTTGTTTATCATAATCATCGTCGCAAAGAATAGCATTATGAATGTTATTCAATATAGAACCATGTTGGACATGTACGTAACGTTCCACAAAAGTACGAAACACTCCATCTAGTAAGTCTGCTATGTCCATAGCCATATTCATATGTGGGACAGAGTGTAACTTATTGTTAGCAAACTCCGTCAAATCCGACGCTGTACGACATAAAAATTTATCTAATAATAAATTTTCATCTAATTCTCTTAATCTGTTTTCCTTCTCAATTTCTTCTATTTCCTTTCTAGCTTTCCTTATGTCTTCTTCTTGTCTAAGTTTTTCTCTCTCCTGTTTCAATGTAGCTTTCCTCTCTTCCTCTTCCTCTTTTAAAGCAGGTACAACTTCTTCATCACTATTCATCAAATTATTACAAGCCAACTCTCCCTTGACAATAGGTTTTAACATGTTACCTTCTACACCAAGTTTTACTGAGAACTTATTTAATCCCACATCAACACACTGTTCTTTATTAACTAACTTGTCTGGAGAATCCCTATATTCCTCCGAGACCTTCTTCTCCTCTAATGCAAACCCTTTTAATTTATCCTGACGTTCTTCTTCTTCTAATTTTCGATTCCGTTCATCAAATTGCAATCTATGTAAAAACTCATTGTATGCATATATTTCTAATTCTATACCATGTAAACCACAACTCTCACCAAGCCACCTATAATAATCTAGCGTAAACGTGGTCATGTCAAATAACTAAAATACTTATTTAGTCAATAATATAATTATATGTATATGCAAGAAAATATGGTCACTCAATATGACCAACTATAATAATCTATTAATATGAACTGTAAGTTCAACAACTATATAATATTTTGTAATAATATTATATGTACCTATTAATATGTCATAAATAGTTATGACATTTATTTATTTACGATGCTGAATTCATATCATGCACCTAATATTAATATTTAATAATTATGGGAATTGTCCTACCATAAGTATATTATGTTATCATTTATGTGTGCCTAGACAACACTGTAGTACCATGTACGTGTACTTTGTACTATATCACATATAGTTTACCAATTCAACACCTATGCATGGTGTGAATACCAAATAATCATTCAATAAAGTTATTTTACTTCAATATTTAATTGTAATCCTTATGCCATAAGCATCATATACAATGTGCCTCACTCATGTATTGAACCAATAATGCACTATGATGACATACCCTAAGTCATCATCCAATTTAATAAAAAATTAATTAAATTAATTTGTTATCTTGATAAGAAGCAATATATGTAATATAATTAATTAATGAAATGGATAAATACAATACAAATGATGAACCAAAGATTTACAACACAGTAGTACGATACAAAAGTGACATTTCACCCATATAAATAATTTTACAAAATTAAATCGAGAACGGAAATGAGATATACATTGAATTGAATCTGGGTCAAAGTACCAAAAAAAAAAAATACGACCACAGAAAATAATGACGTCACAGGACTCATTTGACGGTCATACAATACATCTAAATGAATATAAAGATAGCCAGGTCAGAATAAACGGGATAGACTACGAACATATGACTAGAACTGAATAAAAATAAAACTGAATACACTAGAAAACCCCAGTTATAACAGAACTAGACATCTAACATACAAGGGAATTAATAGCAAGTACGAACGAACAAACCACCGGCAGTGTCCTCAGTGAGTCCTTCGCTAAAATGCGATTAATTCACGGCCTTATAGAACAATTACACCTGATCTGGTCATTCGTAAAGACATGTAATCAGATGTAATCCTCCTGCCCAACCACCCACGAATATCGACAAGACTACAGAAATATATATAAAATGACGCACTTAACATTATTGTCAAAAACATGCTTATGAAATGGCTGACGTGGACTCAACATTTGTATACGGACCAAACAGTACTTATCTTTTGAATTTCGGAATAGTTACCACAGAGCCAACATGCGCCACTCTACCATGGATATTTCATGCAGAAATGCTGTCTGTGTGACCAGAAATCTTTCGGTAGTTGATGCTTGATAAGTTTAATTTCATGTCGTTGAATTTTGCTTGTCATTCATGATCGTTCGACTGTTGCTATGCAATGACGTCATATTCGCATGCGCAGAAAATGTCAATGAAAATCGAAGAGATATATTTTTGCGGATTCGATTTGATTGTAGATAAGTTCATAAACGTGAAATAGAAATTCTACAGCCAACATCCGGCCACTACAGACGACGCGTTAGTTGATATCGCAGTTGGTACAGTACCGAGTTTATACGGACTATCAGTTTGATCACAGATCACTTGATTATATGTGTCCGTACGTGGGTTCGTACTCAGACAATTATTAAGTATTTTAATTGAGATATTGTCTGTCTGTATCGTAGTCGTCGACACTTCATTGTTTGTTCAGTGCGAATATCATTCCTCATAAATACATGAAGAACTCTTCCTCATAGAAGAGTAGTTAAGTATAATGCGAATACAATCAATAAAACATGGCATGCAGACCAACCTTCAAGTCGAATGACGAATGCGGTAAGTCTTTCATACTGAGTCCAATATATACATTTATTTGACAAGACATGTGAAGAAAATCATACTGTGATTCATCAATATAAGAAATGTACATCTGCATCAATCAATGGGAATCCATGGTACCGTCACCCTTCCAGTCAAATAAGTTCATGTCAGAACATCAAAGGCGATGTACACGCTCTGCTGTCATCCAGTCAGACGGTAATGATACGCCTGTGTATTGGACGAATATTTAATATATAGATCATCCACTGATCTACTAACATTATATTTCATTATCCATTAAGGAACTATGGACCGACCCTGCGCGTCCATCAATAATTATAATTCGGCAATACGTAACCTAACTCTGGAAGAATTCAACAATGCGACTTCATGGCGTGACGGTCAAATACAAAAGGGTCCCCTAAATTGGTCACTACGCGTGACCATACCAACGCTCACGCGTCACAATCCGACTGTGCGGATTGCGTTCATTAGACCATGAAGTATAACAATGATTCTACATTAATTCTCTTATCATCAAAAATGCGTGCTGCCAAATATAGCAGACGACGCCGATAACACACCGTAACAATGGTGTACCTCCCCCCCCCCCTTCCCCCCCCACCCCCACAAAAAAAAAAGAAACTCAAAGTTAATATATATATATATATGATGATGATAATTTGTCCATCGTGTTCGATGAGTACCATCGACATCTCTCGTAGTACAGTTCATTCTATGAGGTTAAGTGGGTGTGCATATGACTGATCAAGCCAATGCGGGCAAGGAAAGTTTTGTTGCATGACCGACATACAAGGCCCGAAGACATATATATATATATATATATATATATATATATATATATATATATATATATATATATATATATATATATATATATATATATATATATATATATATATATATATATATATATATATATATATATATATATATATATATATATATATATATATATATATATATATATATATATAATTATTATTATTAAGACAGAAAGTAAAAGTTTTTTTTTTAACTCAGCCTAGCCCCGTCTCAAACAGGAAGATTGCGGCATGCATGGAGGCCGTAAGGAGGCAGCCCCTCCACCGTGCATAAGCACAGCAGGCTAATCACCTGTTTGCCTTTAAAGTACGATTACAAGAACCAACAGAGAAAAAAACTGGACTGATCTTAAATGCGACGAACTGGCACGATTTACAGAACATGGAATTGTAGAAGTATTAATGGGAAAGAGGAGAAGCTAGTGGAGGAGATGAGGAAAAAAAAAGAGAAATCCTGGCTTTGACGGAAACTAAGAAAAATGGGCAAGGACCTGTGGACCTCAAGAACAACATGCTGCTCTACAGTGGACTCCCGTCAAGCGAAATAGCTAAAGAGGTGTGGGTTGTATTTTTGCTTAAAGCCAAACATATAACATCAGGGGTGGTACTTTGTCTCGGATCGCATTATAGTGCTAAATCTAAAACAAGGTTACACCATAGCCAACCATGTCTTTGAGTATGTGCCAAACAAAGATGAGCGAACAGATGTCAAAAAAGAATTCTTTAAACTGCTTCATAAGACAGTGGAGGAATGACTGGATGAGATTATCCTTCTCGGATATTTCAATGCCAGAGTAGGGTGGAATTATTGGAAGATATGGAGTTGATACACTAAATAACATTGGAAAGCGACTCCTTAGATTCTGCAGAGAGCAAATCCTATTCATTGCGAACACAATGCTCCCTTGCAAGCGCATGCATACATACACCAGATATGAACCAACTAAGAATGATAAATCAGTCATTGACTCTGCCATTGTTAGGAAGATCTCATTCAAGTATGTGAGGGATACCAGAAGGCCAGCAATTGGAAGTGATCACTACATGCAGACAATTAAAAGAACAACTGAAAGAGTGGCTCTGTCTAGGAATTGCCCATCATAACGCAAGAAAATAAATAATCGAGCAGGAGAGATGAGGATTATGGCTTACAACCCAAGACAAACAGAAGTTAAGACTAGGTATCAGGTGTTTATTGTGACAACAGTGAGAACCATAGAAGAACGATCAGATGACCTAGAAACTCTCTGGCTTAAATTTAATAATATCATAAAAACAGCTGCAGCAGAAGTATATAGTGAAGTTCGACTTCGGAAGAAGGGAAAGAGGACACTTTGGTAGATAGAAGAAGTTAAACAGAAAAGAAGAGAAAAGAAAAGGACATGGAAACAATAGTTAGAAGCTAAAAGCACAGCAGGAAAAACAGAGAATGTGTGATACTCAGAACAGAAACAAAGAACAAGGTGCTAGCAACAAAACAGAAATCCTGGGAAGAATCTGGAGAAAAGCTAGGACAAGATGCTCAAGAAAACCAGAAATTGTTCTACAAGACACTAGAGAACACGAGGAAGAAAAAACAGCCCCCTCTTAAATTTATAAAAGACAAACAAGACAAATTGCTTAATACCCCATAGGATGTGATGGACAGATGTAAAGATTATTTCTCAGAGCTCCTTGACTGTGAGCAAAGTCAAGCATCATAAATAATAACCACCATCACAGAAGAGGAAACCAATGGTGATGAAGATGGCATCAAGATGGAAGACATGAAAGCAGCACTCGAGATAATCAAGATGGGCAAAGCAGAAGGACATGACTGTATAACACCAGAAATGGTTAAGTACATGGGAGCAGCAAGTGATCTATTACTCCTGAGGTTCCTACAGGCAGCCTAGCGCCACAAGTCCAACCTGCAAGTCTGGAAGGAAGAACTCGAGAAGAACGGGATGGTTATCAGCAGCTCCAAAACAAAAATCATGGTGTTCTCAAGAGAAGGAAATAGACATCATATTATGGTGGGAGAACAAATCCTGGAACAGGTCAACCATTTTAAATGCCTCGGAGTTATAAAAGACAGTAAGGGAGGCATCAAAGAAGAGTTGGCTACCCGAAGAGCAGCAGCTGGGAGACTTTTTCAGGCAGTACGTCGATGATTCATCAGCAAAAGAGAGATTGATAAGAGGACGAAGATGACTGTATTTTGCTCCACCTATGTCCCAGTCTTGACATATGGACGCGAGTCATGGGCAATTGTCACAGATAGGTATAATTTGAGAATAGATTATGTGTCTGAGTTCAAACAGATTATGAATGCAAAGATCTGAAATAAATGAGAATAGTCACTAATGAAATTATGAGAAGAGATATGACTTCTGAAGTGTGGTTGGGCAACGTCTTCAGCCTACTGTGACTTATTTTACTAAGACAATCTGCTTCTCTCCCTTCTATGCTCCTAAGGCAGTAAGGGACAACGTTATGACATACAGTGACAGTTATAAAAAAGAAGAGATCCTGACCACAGGATAGGTTTTTATGTTTATTAAACAACACACAAAAACGATAACACAGCATGAGCAAAAAAAAAACCACCCGTATGCCTTCACAATGTCTGACGGCTACAGGGATACATTCAAATCAACAAATACAAAATTATGGCCAACACACTCTTTATCACACCACTATGCTCAAACGCACACACGCCAACCTCGCCTCGCTACCGCTCCACGCACACTCTTACTGGCCAAATTAAGGGGTTAGGCCCCCAGTTATCAAACAATGACAGCGGCCAACTCCTTTTGCGGCACAACAGCTTGTCAGGTACTTTCTTACACTGCTAGGAAAAATCACTCTATTCCACCTCGGAATACGGAGTTAAGCTCCCACTCATCATCATCATCAGTTGCCATCTCCACAACGGAGGTTGGCTGTAATGGATCTCCAACGTCTTCTGTCTCTTGTCTTGGTGGTACACTCTGATAGACTCTTTCCCGTCCATCTCTTGATGTTATCTTCCCACTTATAGCGCTGTCTTCCCCTTGCACGTTTACCTTCAACTCTCCCTTCTGTTATGGTCTTCTGCAAGGTGTTATGCCTTTTTATGTGGCCAAAGTATTTTAGCTGCCGAACTTTGACCTCTCTCATTAGTTCTCTTTTCATACCTAGATTTTCTAGGACCTCCTTATTTGTTTTCATCTCTTTCCATGAGATACGCCCCATTCTTCTATATATCCACATTTCAAGAGCCTCAATTCTTTCTTCCAAATGCTTATTCATCGTCCATGTTTCTGCACCATACAGAAATGCAGAATATATATAACACTTTATGATTCTCAGTTTTAATTTATGAGATAACTGTTTGGATGTCAGTATATGTTTCATGTTGTTGAATGTAGCTTTGGCCATTCCTATTCTCTTCTTGATTTCTGTTTCACATCTGCCATCTTCTGTTATTATATGACCAAGATATACGTAGCTCTTGACTTGTTCCAGGATTTTCCCATTTACGCTTATCTTTAATGTGGGTTTATCGTCTGTTTTGCTAATTATCATAGTTTTAGTTTTCTCAATATTAATGTCGAGTCCATATTCATGACTTATACTGTTCACTTGCTTCACTAGTTCTTGTAACTCCTGTTCGCTTTCAGCTAACAACACGGTATCATCTGCATATCTAAGGTTGTTTATTGATCTTCCACTGGAAACAGGTAAATAAATCCGAAGAATATCACTTTATATCGCGGGTGGCCACCACTACATCAGCGAAATCCTGTAACCCTGGCTGGGCGAATTTCTCTCACTGATCAAAATAAATACTCCAGGAGCGAATCAGTGAATTTCAGCTATGAAATCAGGGTATCCAGGAACAACGTGAGGCGTATGCACCTCTAATAAAGATAATGACGACTGGAAACATCGCTGGCTTCTACTGGGTGTTGCGTCAAAATACTCCACGATGACGGGGCGTACGTGGGTAGGTCAAGGTTACTCCAAGAATGGAAGGCAATGGCATCAGCCAAGTCGCTAGTGATCTGTAATTCTCCGTGTGTAGATAATCTACTATGGACTGGCTAGTGGCTATTAACTGAATGTTTCTGTGTCACTGTAGTGATCCTCTGTGTTCTCACACAAGGGACCTAATTACACATGAATGTCACTGTACCGGTCCCTGTGTCTAGACACATGATCCTAGCCAAAAGCCGGATATTAGGGCATTGGGTTTTCACAGCGTTATTTGCCCCCCCTCTCTCTCTCCCTGATAAGCCTAGACAAAAGTACAGGTAACTTCACCAAGGCATGACGGCAGGCCTTCCCAGGTGCACGCCTCTGACCTCTCACACACTGGGTATTACTCACAACTTGAATGGGAAAATACAAGCGCCTACATCAACATAGGTAATTGGGACTGTACTGGACGTTAGAAAATGATGTGGCGATGACACACACTACTATCAAGCGAGTATCAAACTCTATACAAAATTAATTATACATCTATTAAAAATGGAACATACAACACCAAAATAAATAAATCATCTCCCCCTTTTTGTCTTCAACTTATGTATCTGTCGAATATATCTTGCCGTACTTCTTAAAATTGGTAGCTAGCGAAATGAAGTTATACCTCCCTGGTTATGTCCAACAATTACTGTATATTAAGCCATATATATTAAGAGAAATACAGTAATTAAGTCTCCTAAATCTATATTATTAATCTACCAAGGAAAAAAAAAAACTCCAAGAAAAATTGACTAAGCAAATGTGCTTACAAAATCAAGGAGTTCAGATTTACACTCTCTTACAGTTGTTAGCTTTCAACTCAACAACGTCACTAGACGACACAATTCTTCAATAGACAACTGGTAAAAAATGATAGAGACATGAACTTAAATACGAAGAAGAATGCCTGGTGTTCGAAGAACGCTTCCCACACTTGTGCGGATCCACGTAAGACAGACGTACGAGTTTTTACGATCTACCGTTCGATACTCGCCCCTGTTCAGGATAAAGGGTCGAAGGCGGCTTGAAATAAAAGAACGAGGAGTCTCCGAGTGACCGGGGGACACAGAAACTAGCCGCTTGCTACATAGAGACTTTTACGGCATAAGAAATGCCGCAAATTTAGAGGAGGAAATAGTTCCCTGTTTCCCTCACAGCAAAGAGACCAGAGCACTACTTAGCTTTCCTGAATGCCAGCATAAAAGATCGTTAGACATCCAGCCGCTTCGCACGTGCGAAGAGGTGTGTCTAACTGTGCTCTAGTGTGATTGGCAGAATCAGAGAGAAAATAAGAGCTGTTAAAGTAAAAAATGGCAGAATAAGTGGGCGGTATCATGAAATAGGAATTTAAACAGACAGGTTAACTTCAGACAAGGGCAGACAATTCTAACCATGTGTGACAGCAATGACTACAATCTACAGAAGCCAGCTCCGTACTTCAGAAATGAAGTATCTCAGGAAGATGGTTGAAGTAACAAGAAGAGACATGGTACGCAACTAAAAACCCAGCCCTTGCAGACCCAAGTAGAACAGCCCCACCTACGCGGGTTTGGCCATGTATGCAGAATGGAAGAAGATCGGCTTCCACAACATATATGGGAAACCAAGAGTCAGGGGTCCAGACCTCCAGGATCACCCAGAGTTCGCTGGGAGGGCAACAGTCGATAATCCCTGAAAGACTGATGACTAGATTGGAACCAAGCCATCAGGAAGACGTCCGATAGGACAGTATGGCGTTCTTTCTGGCAAATCTCTACACCTCAGGGTAGAAGAGGAACGACTAAGTAAGTAGTGAAACGTTTTTAATTATTTGAATTC
Organism: Oreohelix idahoensis; assembly: GCA_024509875.1. Taxonomy (NCBI): domain Eukaryota; kingdom Metazoa; phylum Mollusca; class Gastropoda; order Stylommatophora; family Oreohelicidae; genus Oreohelix; species Oreohelix idahoensis. The sequence goes on along the minus strand of JAMPIV010006156.1, from coordinate 51,133 downwards.
AAATAACAATCAAATTAAATGTTTACTCTAAAATATGTTTATTTTTCGACTTCCTGATTGCGAATTTAACGAACAATAACAACGATTACATTTGTATCATAGTAAAATTCTCATATTTTACACTTACACCTTCACTTAGGTCTGTTGTCTTGCAATTACAACCACCCATAGACTTGACAAAGCACAGCTGAAAAAGCGGGAAAACAACAGTGTTTACTATAACACAAATCAAAGTACTCGAACGTGGAGATCGAATAGTCACATATAATTCATTCTACGTTATCAACAAATTAATTTGGATTTTTATCCTTTCTTAGCTGTCTTATATTGATTATATTGAGCCAGCGCTAAACACGTACTTTAGTGTGCTTCAAGAATAATCCAGCAATGCACAGAACACTAAATATCCAGTGGCGGCTCTACATTTTAGGGGCCCTGAAGCTTGAGCTCTTGGAGGAACCCCTTTTACAAAAAAGGGTAGGGGATGGGACATAAACGTATTATAGAGAAAACTGGACTAGGGGGCCCTGAAGCTCAAGATTCAAATATGGTGTTAAGCACATATTTTCTTGACCATCGGCACACTAGGGGTGATGTGGTCAGCATGGAAAGGACATGAACCAACTAAGAATGATAAATCAGTCATTGACTCTGCCATTGTTAGGAAGATCTCATTCAAGTATGTGAGGGATACCAGAAGGCCAGCAATTGGAAGTGATCACTACATGCTGACAATTAAAAGAACAACTGAAAGAGTGGCTCTGTCTAGGAATTGCCCATCATAACGCAAGAAAATAAATAATCGAGCAGGAGAGATGAGGATTATGGCTTACAACCCAAGACAAACAGAAGTTAAGACTAGGTATCAGGTGTTTATTGTGACAACAGTGAGAACCATAGAAGAACGATCAGATGACCTAGAAACTCTCTGGCTTAAATTTAATAATATCATAAAAACAGCTGCAGCAGAAGTATATAGTGAAGTTCGACTTCGGAAGAAGGGAAAGAGGACACTTTGGTAGATAGAAGAAGTTAAACAGAAAAGAAGAGAAAAGAAAAGGACATGGAAACAATAGTTAGAAGCTAAAAGCACAGCAGGAAAAACAGAGAATGTGTGATACTCAGAACAGAAACAAAGAACAAGGTGCTAGCAGCAAAACAGAAATCCTGGGAAGAATCTGGAGAAAAGCTAGGACAAGATGCTCAAGAAAACCAGAAATTGTTCTACAAGACACTAGAGAACACGAGGAAGAAAAAACAGCGCCCTCTTAAATTTATAAAAGACAAACAAGACAAATTGCTTAATACCCCATAGGATGTGATGGACAGATGTAAAGATTATTTCTCTGAGCTCCTTGACTGTGAGCAAAGTCAAGCATCATAAATAATAACCACCATCACAGAAGAGGAAACCAATGGTGATGAAGATGGCATCAAGATGGAAGACATGAAAGCAGCACTCGAGATAATCAAGATGGGCAAAGCAGAAGGACATGACTGTATAACACCAGAAATGGTTAAGTACATGGGAGCAGCAAGTGATCTATTACTCCTGAGGTTCCTACAGGCAGCCTAGCGCCACAAGTCCAACCTGCAAGTCTGGAAGGAAGAACTCGAGAATAACGGGATGGTTATCAGCAGCTCCAAAACAAAAATCATGGTGTTCTCAAGAGAAGGAAATAGACATCATATTATGCTGGGAGAACAAATCCTGGAACAGGTCAACCATTTTAAATGCCTCGGAGTTATAAAAGACAGTAAGGGAGGCATCAAAGAAGAGTTGGCTACCCGAAGAGCAGCAGCTGGGAGACTTTTTCAGGCAGTACGTCGATGATTCATCAGCAAAAGAGAGATTGATAAGAGGACGAAGATGACTGTATTTTGCTCCACCTATGTCCCAGTCTTGACATATGGACGCGAGTCATGGGCAATTGTCACAGATAGGTATAATTTGAGAATAGATTATGTGTCTGAGTTCAGACAGATTATGAATGCAAAGATCTGAAATAAATGAGAATAGTCACTAATGAAATTATGAGAAGAGATATGACTTCTGAAGTGTGGTTGGGCAACGTCTTCAGCCTACTGTGACTTATTTTACTAAGACAATCTGCTTCTCTCCCTTCTATGCTCCTAAGGCAGTAAGGGACAACGTTATGACATACAGTGACAGTTATAAAAAAGAAGAGATCCTGACCACAGGATAGGTTTTTATGTTTATTAAACAACACACAAAAACGATAACACAGCATGAGCAAAAAAAAAACCACCCGCATGCCTTCACAATGTCTGACGGCTACAGGGATACATTCAAATCAACAAATACAAAATTATGGCCAACACACTCTTTATCACACCACTATGCTCAAACGCACACACGCCAACCTCGCCTCGCTACCGCTCCACGCACACTCTTACTGGCCAAATTAAGGGGTTAGGCCCCCAGTTATCAAACAATGACAGCGGCCAACTCCTTTTGCGGCACAACAGCTTGTCAGGTACTCTCTTACACTGCTAGGAAAAATCACTCTATTCCACCTCGGAATACGGAGTTAAGCTCCCACTGGAAACAGGTAAATAAATCCGAAGAATATCACTTTATATCGCGGGTGGCCACCACTACATCAGCGAAATCCTGTAACACTGGCTGGGCGAATTTCTCTCACTGATCAAAATAAATACTCCAGGAGCGAATCAGTGAATTTCAGCTATGAAATCAGGGTATCCAGGAACAACGTGAGGCGTATGCACCTCTAATAAAGATAATGACGACTGGAAACATCGCTGGCTTCTACTGGGTGTTGCGTCAAAATACTCCACGATGACGGGGCGTACGTGGGTAGGTCAAGGTTACTGATATAAAACTATGGATGGTTGCGTAGTGCCCGATCCAAAAACACAGTACCGTTGGACCAGAGCTGAAAATAAACACACAGTCAAGAAAAAGTTTATAACATAGTCATTACTAGCGCGCACTACGCAGTACTTTCTCTCACTTCATCACAATAACAAACACGTCCTCCCCATGAGGTTTTTTTTCGCATATTTTTTCCTCGCATGAGGTCGCATTGGCACCCACCCCAAACCCGGCTCTGGTCAAGACCACATGTCCCAACACAAGAAGACCCAATGTTAAACTGTGTCACTGTAGTGATCCTCTGTGTTCTCACACAAGGGACCTAATTACACATGAATGTCACTGTACCGGTCCCTGTGTCTAGACACATGATCCTAGCCAAAAGCCGGATATTAGGGCATTGGGTTTTCACAGCGTTATTTGCCCCCCCCTCTCTCTCTCCCTGATAAGCCTAGACAAAAGTACAGGTAACTTCACCAAGGCATGTAGCTAGCGAAATGAAGTTATACCTCCCGGGTTATGTCCAACAATTACTATATATTAGGCCATATATATTAAGAGAAATACAGTAATTAAGTCTCCTAAATCTATATTATTAATCTACCAAGGAAAAAAAAAAACTCCAAGAAAAATTGACTAAGCAAATGTGCTTACAAAATCAAGGAGTTCAGATTTACACTCTCTTACAGTTGTTAGCTTTCAACTCAACAACGTCACTAGACGACACAATTCTTCAATAGACAACTGGTAAAAAATGATAGAGACATGAACTTAAATACGAAGAAGAATGCCTGGTGTTCGAAGAACGCTTCCCACACTTGTGCGGATCCACGTAAGACAGACGTACGAGTTTTTACGATCTACCGTTCGATACTCGCCCCTGTTCAGGATAAAGGGTCGAAGGCGGCTTGAAATAAAAGAACGAGGAGTCTCCGAGTGACCGGGGGACACAGAAACTAGCCGCTTGCTACATAGAGACTTTTACGGCATAAGAAATGCCGCAAATTTAGAGGAGGAAATAGTTCCCTGTTTCCCTCACAGCAAAGAGACCAGAGCACTACTTAGCTTTCCTGAATGCCAGCATAAAAGATCGTTAGACATCCAGCCGCTTCGCACGTGCGAAGAGGTGTGTCTAACTGTGCTCTAGTGTGATTGGCAGAATCAGAGAGAAAATAAGAGCTGTTAAAGTAAAAAATGGCAGAATAAGTGGGCGGTATCATGAAATAGGAATTTAAACAGACAGGTTAACTTCAGACAAGGGCAGACAATTCTAACCATGTGTGACAGCAATGACTACAATCTACAGAAGCCAGCTCCGTACTTCAGAAATGAAGTATCTCAGGAAGATGGTTGAAGTAACAAGAAGAGACATGGTACGCAACTAAAAACCCAGCCCTTGCAGACCCAAGTAGAACAGCCCCACCTACGCGGGTTTGGCCATGTATGCAGAATGGAAGAAGATCGGCTTCCACAACAGATAGGACAGTATGGCGTTCTTTCTGGCAAATCTCTACACCTCAGGGTAGAAGAGGAACGACTAAGTAAGTAGTGAAACGTTTTTAATTATTTGAATTCAAATAACAATCAAATTAAATGTTTACTCTAAAATATCTTTATTTTTCGACTTCCTGATTGCGAATTTAACGAACAATAACAACGATTACATTTGTATCATAGTAAAATTCTCATATTTTACACTTACACCTTCACTTAGGTCTGTTATCTTGCAATTACAACCACCCATGGACTTGACAAAGCACAGCTGAAAAAGCGGGAAAACAACAGTGTTTACTATAACACAAATCAAAGTACTCGAACGTGGAGATCGAATAGTCACATATAATTCATTCTACGTTATCAACAAATTAATTTGGATTTTTATCCTTTCTTAGCTGTCTTATATTGATTATATTGAGCCAGCGCTAAACACGTACTTTAGTGTGCTTCAAGAATAATCCAGCAATGCACAGAACACTAAATATCCAGTGGCGGCTCTACATTTTAGGGGCCCTGAAGCTTGAGCTCTTGGAGGGGCCCCTTTTACAAAAAAGGGTAGGGGATGGGACATAAACGTATTATAGAGAAAACTGGACTAGGGGGCCCTGAAGCTCAAGATTCATTAGCTTCATAGTAGATCTGCCTCTGGTAAAATATCCCATTTATAATCGTAATAGGGTTAAAAAGAATATTTTCGGCGTATGTGTGAAACAAATTATATTTCTTCTGGGAAGGTTAAGGCGGCCGGCGTGATGCTGACCACATCACCCCTAGTGTGCCGATGGTCAAGAAAATATGGGCCTAACACCATATTCCCAATATGCCTCAATGGGCGTGTAACGGGATCCTTTACCTTATATATATATATATATATTGGGAATATGGTGTTAAGCACATATTTTCTTGACCATCGGCACACTAGGGGTGATGTGAGGGATACCAGAAGGCCAGCAATTGGAAGTGATCACTACATGCTGACAATTAAAAGAACAACTGAAAGAGTGGCTCTGTCTAGGAATTGCCCATCATAACGCAAGAAAATAAATAATCGAGCAGGAGAGATGAGGATTATGGCTTACAACCCAAGACAAACAGAAGTTAAGACTAGGTATCAGGGGATTATTGTGACAACAGTGAGAACCATAGAAGAACGATCAGATGACCTAGAAACTCTCTGGCTTAAATTTAATAATATCATAAAAACAGCTGCAGCAGAAGTATGTAGTGAAGTTCGACTTCGGAAGAAGGGAAAGAGGACACTTTGGTAGATAGAAGAAGTTAAACAGAAAAGAAGAGAAAAGAAAAGGACATGGAAACAATAGTTAGAAGCTAAAAGCACAGCAGGAAAAACAGAATGTGTTATACTCATTACAGAAGCAAAGAACAAGGTGCTAGCAACAAAACAGAAATCCTGGGAAGAATCTGGAGAAAAGCTAGAACAAGATGCTCAAGAAAACCAGATATTGTTCTACAAGACACTAGAGAACAGTGTATATATATATATATATATATATATATATATATATATATATATATATATATATATATATATATATATATATATATATATATATATATATATATATATATATATATATATATATATATATATATATATATATATATATATATATATATATATATATATATATATATATATATATATATATATATATATATATATATATACTGTATATCAGAATCTTTATTCTCCAGAAAATACATGACATGTACTGACGTGATATAATAAAATACAACATGGCATATAGGAGAATCGTTTAGAGTCCGCATAATACATACATACATTACATACATACATATCATCAGAATCTTTATTCTCCATAAAATACATTAATATGTACAGACTGGATTGGTGTTATTGGCTTCTCACTGTTGCTTAACTTGTTAATGGGGCTGGTTTATTGGCTCTTCTACGTTTACATATAATTATCCATTGTCTTTTCTCAGTAAATTATGAGATCGTGCTCTTGATGGTGAAGTACGCGAAGGTGGGATATAATATTGACAACTTCATCATACAGTCAAATTCTGACGTTATAGATTTGATAAGTCCTTTCTCGAGTCCACAAACATTTATTATATCGATTCCATACAAGAACAGTTTACACATGGTCATCATGAAGAATTATAAATAATAAGTTGCAGTTCATACTTCAAATATTATTCCTTTACAAATCAGTCCTTTGTCTCCTAGCTTGAAAACATAGTAGTCAGAACCGCATAACTGTATGCACGCGTGGTTGGAAAATCCAATACACCGACAGTGAGATTATGCGTCTGGCATTAGAATAACTAAGGCGGACTATATATTCACGTTGACAAGGTTTAGTCAATTACTAACCTGTACCTTCATCTTTCTTCGTTATCACATTGGACTGACCCATGTCCATTATTTAATGTACTATAATTGTGCGGCAATATAAGCCCGGCAATAAAACATTCCAAGGACACGTCTTATCGGTTCGACGGTCGTCTAGAAAAGGGTCTCGTCTCTTGGTCACCGTGCGTGACAACTAACGCTGAAACGTCACAGCGTTCACTAGACCAATAATACTTTTACATTACATTACACGTTGTAACCCCTAAAATCAGATGCTGTTAACCTCTAGCAGACCATGCCAATAAATCTGCCGTAACAAATCCCCTGTCCACTGGGGGAAAAAAAAAAAAAAATCTATTAGATAGATTTTTTTTTTTTTTTTTTTTTTTTTTCAAAAACCTATCTGAATGAATACCAAAAAAAAAAAATTTAACAATATCGAAAAATTTAACCAACAATGCGGCATATGGACTACGATGTTCTGTCTAGAACAGTGTCGTGGTCATGTCGACTCAGTAACAGTCATCTAATATATTAATAATCATATTATACATAAGTGTTATACATAAATGACTAATGTTGATATCTATTAAATAATTAAATTAAAATATGTCGCAATGAACTGTCATGTCAGACTAATTTAACGAGTTAAAATTTAATTAATTAATTATATTGAGTGTGTAATCAAAATAAAGTTATTGCAAATCTAATGTGAGAGAACTGAAGGGATATGTTAAGTAGAAAAATAAATAAATGAAAAATAAAGTAGCGAAAGACAGTAATGTATAAATTTACTTAATTATGTGTGTTGGAAATTAAATAAGTGTAGTATTAAGTTGTTAAAACCTATCTAACTAATTTAAACAATAATATAGTATGTAATGTATCAACCTAATTAATAAACATAATAGTTACATACAATAACATTATCTAAGAATCATGTGAGATCTTATTTTTTTTTTTTCTTTCAAAATTTTTTTTCATCTTCAAATTTCATTTCATTTTTTTCATATTTATCTCACCTTTTTATTTTATTTTCCATTATTTTAACGTAATTAACTAAAATTAATGAAAGTTGGATATGATGATCCATACGTAGGCTTGATCATTGTGAATTCCGATTAACAAACAAATATTTAAATGTTTCAGTTCATGAGAATCGAAGCTATTGACAATTGTTCATGTCGCATACTGAGTTACTTTGATAGTGTTTTCTATTATTTTCACTTGATGCAAGGAAATGTGTCCAATAGTTTTGTCATAAATGAAATTCACACAAAGTTCTGGTGTAAATACGACCATAGTGTCATTTGATTTAGTTCATTTCGTTTTCGCAATCGTCTGTACAAGTTATTTAGTTGAATTGTAAGCAAAGGTTTATCTCCATGTTAAGAATTTCGCGATAGGATTCATTCTTCTGTGACACGTAATTTCGGTTGACGTATTAGAAAAGTGTCAGTGTTGATTGCTATACATCCAAAGGATTTCTAGATAGTGCGTCTGCGACGATATTGTCTGTCCCATAGATGTACTCAATCGTAAAGTTGAATGGTTGAAGGAGAATAGAGTATCTGGTGAGCTTTGGACTTTTATGATTCGCCCGTCGTAGTGATGCTACGGCCCTTTGATCAGTTTGTACTACGAAAGGGGCTCCCAGTAGAAATTTCTCAAGTTTGGTTATCGCCCACACGACGGCTAAAAGTTCGCGGTCAACGGTAGAGTATTTCACTTCTGGTGGTTTCAGTTTTCGTGACACGTACAAGTTTGGATGGAGGATGTCGTCATGGTATTGGAGCAAACATGCGCCAATTCCGTAGTTACTCGCATCTGTGCGGAGAATAAACTTTTTGGAAGCATCAACAAGTCTCAAAATAGGTGGGTTTGAAAAGATATTAATAATATTAAGGTATACATTATTACACTCATTAGTCCATGTCACCTTCACTGGCATGTCCTTCCTCAGTAATGAGGACAATACAGCCGTGATGGATGACAGGTTAGGTACGAATCTACTGTAATATTGGACTAGACCTAACAAGCTTCTAACCTGTTTCTTCGTTTGAGGAACGGAAATGTTTAAAATTTTTGAAACTGTACTGGGTAGTGTTCGGATATATCCTGCTCCAATAATGTGACCCAAAAAAGTTATTTCGTGAAACGCTACTTGTAATTTTGTGGGTTTTAGCAGTTAAATTGTTATTTCTTAATGTATCCAAAACGTATTCGAGACCCAAAACATGTTCCTCAAAAGATGAACTAAATAAGCATATGTCATCTATGTATGTAATAATGTCTGGTCTACCTGAAAAAATGTGTCGCATCATGCGAACAAAGGTAGCTGGAGCGTTAACAAGCCCAAAAGGCATCACATTCCACTGGTATAGACCTAGCGGAGTTGAAAACGCTGTGTAGTATTTAGCTTTTTCGGTTAGTGGTATCTGCCAATAACCTTTAGTTAAGTCTATCTTAGTGAATATAGTTGCTGTCGATAGACGTGGCAGTAAGTCATCGAGAAGTGGATGTGGTTCGCTATCAACTATCGTTTGTGCATTTAATTTTCTATAGTCGACGCATAGTCTAATGTTATTGTCCTTCTTTCGGACAATAACTAATGGAGAAGAAAATGGGGAATTACTAGTTTCGATAATTCCTAAAGATAACATCTGTTCAAGTTCCTTAGTAGTTTTAGTAAGAAAGTGTAGAGGAACAGAATATGGATGTACCCGAATTGGAGTATCATCATTAAGAGTGATGTCATGATTAATGACTGATGTGCGACCTGGAATGTCGGTTAACACATCTTGATAGGATTGTAGAAGTTCAGCTATCTGTTGATGCTGTTGCGGTGTAACTGACGAGGAGATGGTTACATCCCGCCAAGATTCACTAGGCTGTACTACAGGTACAGGTAATGCTAACTGTACCTCAGGAAAAGATGATTCTTCTTCCTGGATAACAGACAAATTAGAATAGTGACATCTAGGTACGAAAGTGTCATCTAGTTCATGAAAAATAGCTTGTAGATGTTCAGGTCGAGTATGAAATTGCTTGAGCATATTTATGTGAAATATTTTGTGATGTCCCTTAATGTCCAGGACATAATCAACATCAGAAATCTTATTGATAACCTGGTAAGGACCGTTCCACGAGATTAGTAGTTTATTATTGTTATGTGGCAATAACACATAAGCTTGATCTCCTGGAAATAATTGACGTAATCGTCTATTACTGTTTTGGAAAGTTCTAGCTTTCTCTTTCGCAGCCTCAGATGAAGCTGTTGCCATTTTACAGGCATCAATAATGTTATTCCGGAGATTAATTACATACTCATAGGATGACTGGGTATCCTGAGTCATCTCGGAGTCAATCAATAAGTCTTTTATTAGTCCCATAGGACCTCTTGGTGGAGCGCCAAAGACTAGTTGAAATGGAGAGAAGCCAGTTTGTTCATGTGGCACCTCTCGATAAGCGAATAACACAGCTGGTAGAACTCTGTCCCAGTCGTGTGGATGGTTAACTGTAACTTTATGTAACATTTGTTTGAGTGTGCGGTTAAGTCTTTCTACAGCACCATTACTCATTGGGTGATAAATGCTGCTGAGATTTCTATCTATTTGCCAAGTCTTCATTACCTCTGTCATAGTCTCAGATATAAATTGAGAACCATGATCTGACAAAAGTTTTCTAGGAAAACCTACTCTAGAAAAGATAAGGTGTAGTGCATCAGCTACATCTGTGGTGTTGGTTGTTTTTAATGGGATGGCTTCTGGCCATCGTGTGCATAAATCGATGCAAGTGAGAATAAATCTATGTCCTCTGGCTGATGGTAAAAGTGGGCCAATGATATCAATGGCCATTTTGTCGAAAGGTCTCACAGATATGTCACAAGCCTGAATAGGCGCCGTGTGAAAGGCTCCCCGTGCTTTCACTTCTTGGCATATCGTACAGGAGCGTACGTACTGTGAAATATCTCGTGATACTCCCGGCCAAAAAAAAGACGATAATACTCGCGAACGTGTACGAGTATAACCCATGTGACCTGCACACTTAGAATCATGTGCGTGTTGAAGTATGTACCGTCTAAAAGCAAAAGGTACCATGACTTGTTGTCTTATCTGAGTTTTATCCATAAAACATCTTAATAAAATGTCATTTTTAATGCTAAACCAATGACTATTATTTTTGTTCATAGCAAGATTGTCAGCTTTGTTGACCAGTGAAAAAAATTTTGTTAGTGACCTGTCTTCCCTCTGTTTTGCAGCAAAGGATACTCGGTCAATAGCAGAATGAATCTCGATACTTTCATGATCGTCTGTTTCCTTGTTTTCAGTGTCCATAGTCTCTAATTTTTTTGTATGTGCTCTGGTTATTGCTGCATTTCCGATGCATAGATTATTTTTTTCCCATTCAATAATCTCTTCTGGTGTGCAATCTTTACTCCCGTGTATGCATCCCACCATAAGGTCGGCAATTGGGTTTCTTAACATGCATGCTTTAACGTTGCCTGTGAAAAAGGGTGTTTCAAGATAGATAATAGCAGTTGGATAACATTCTATGGTTCCACCAAAGGTCATACACCTGACATGTTCTCCAGTTGCACAATTCGGATGAACAAGTGTCTGACGGATTCCGATCGTGGTCGATCCCGAATCTCTTAAGACTGAGACGATGGATCCATTAACTTTTCCTCTGTTGAAGATCAGCGAGCCTGTTCCATCATTGACTGCTAGACTGACTTCTGGTAGAATGTGTCCGCAGTTCAGAACTGTCTCTTTTGCTTTCTGAAATATAAGATTACATGTTGGGCAACTATTTGCCACGTTATAATTCATTGCAAAACAAGTAGATGAAGACTGTATTTTGTTATCAGTAGGTGAACTCTCAACACCAGGGGTTGTAGCAGTAGTAACGGCTGCCCCTGTATTATGGTTATAATTTGTCGATCTATGAGAATGAGAACGATGACGAGAATAATTAGATGAATTATCCCGTTGTCCTCTATTGTAACTGTTATCTCGATGTCTCGAGTTATAATTATCGCTATTGTTCCACTTGTTACCATTATTATAATTATATGAACGATTATAACTTGAGTTACGTGGATTACTGTTGTATCTTGACTGAGGTGAATAATTTCTGGTTTGTTGTCTTCCTCTATTAAAGTTATTGTTAAAGTTATTCTGTCCCTTATGAAAATTAATGTCATAGTTTCCTTTGAACCTACCTCTGTCCACACTGTGTGTTCTAGGTTTGTTATGATTATGATATGCCATATTGGAGGCTACAGGAAGTGGTTCTCTTGTCAACGAGCCAGAAATATTAGCATTCGGATGAGCTGTGCAGTAATTTAAAGAAATTTTTTCTAACTCATCAATAGATTCTGGTTTTCTTTCTTGCAGATAAGCAAAGAATGGTGGGCTGACAGAAGATAATACTTTATCCCTCAATAACAAATCGACTAACTTGTCGTAAGATTTGTTGACACCTGCCAGTTCAGCCCATCTGTTAAAAGTATTGCGTATGTTAGCAATAAAACCTGTGAAATCTTTATTGTTATCTGGCAACAAACTTTTAAAACGTAATCTACATGACTCTTCGTTCAAGTGGAAACGGCGTAATAACAACGTCTTAATGGCCTCATAGTCTGTGGATAATGTTGGATCTATATTTTGTGCTGCACTTGCAGGTTCGCCATCCAGAAATTCCTTAAGTTTAAGTGCCCATGCAGTTTTGTCAAGGTTATTGACTTTACATATATCCTCAAAGCGCGCCAGCAACGATGAAAGGTCATCCATGTGTAACTTGAATGGTGGTAGTTTAAAGTAATAATTGCCCTTAAGTCGGGTGGATGAAGATCCAGATTGAGCATTATCATTTTGGCTTGATGCAGCACTCTGCGAATTAAGTTTTGCTGTTTCCAATTTAAGCCGTTGCAGTTCCATTTCTTGCTGCAGTATGATTTCTTGTCGTTTCAATTTATTCTCTTCTTCAATCCGTAGGATTTCATCTCTTGCCACCTTTCTTTCTTCTTCTTGTCTTAATTCAGCTTTCTTTTCAGCCTCCTTTCTTTCAAGTTCTTCCATCTCTGCCTTATATCTTGACAGTTGTTGTTCAGCAAATTCAAGGAGTGCCTCTCCCTTTTTATTACAATCTTTTCCAATTTTAATGAAATGGTCCAAGGTAAGCATTCTTGGAGTTTAATTATTTAAGTATTTAATTACTTATGTCTTGTAATCGACAATGTAATCTATGTCGATAATAATATTACTGTATTGCTATGTATAAGTTCCACAAACTATAATATTTTGTAGAAATATTATATATATACTCACTGAATATCTATCATAAATAGTTATGATAGTTAATTATATAAGCTGCTGAAATTATATCAAGCGCTTAATATTAATAATTATGTGTATTATCCCCAAATAATTAGTCTTAATTGTCACTAAGTTCACAATATAGTACTGAGAAAGTGTACTAAGTTATATTAGATATGTATTAATATGTTATAAAGTTTTAATAATTAATCATTATAATTTATGCCTTAATCATGAGGCATAAAGTGCATTGCCCATTTCTAGGACCACTACTGCAAATATGTGCAAAGTCCCTAATTCCTCATCAAAGCTTATAAAAATTTCATCATATTCATCTACACTATAATTAATGAAGAAATTATAGCATTAATATTAAATTAATAAAATATGTAATGAATACAAACAATACAAATGGGTTAACCAAGGATTACAGAACAGGAGCACAATACAAAAGTGACATTTTCACAAAAATAAATGCTATTATAAAACCAAGTGTACTAACCGGAAATGTAGAAGGGTGAAGGTTAACTGAGGAAACGAACATATTTTGTACTATGAAAGATGACGTCACAGGACTCATTTGACGTTAATACAATACATTTAATTAAAATAAAAGATAGCTAGATCAGAATAACAAGATAGCTTACGAACATAGGACTGCAAATGAATAAAATCCAAGAACCAAATACACATGAAAACAACAGTTAAAACATGACTATACACCTAACATGCAAAGTGAATTAATGCAAGACCGAACCCGAACGATCACCGATAACGATAATTCGACGCTTTCTTCGCGAGGTGCTATTAATTCACAGCCTTAGGAACATTCAAAATGAATATCGGCATCCTGAGAGCCATTTTTATTCATTATGAACCGCCGCCCATCCATACCCGCAAATAACGGACAACATCAACGGACAAAAAGAAACAGATAGAACATCGATAAACAATTAATAGAGAGGACATGCCTGCAAAATGGTATGGACTCGTTAGTGTGTTAATGAATGACAATCGTCCTAGGTCTAAACTTATCTTTTGAAGGCTCCGGCGATGGCAAATTCGTCAACGGACTAGACTAGTGCCTAGTACTGTTTGCTCATGATTGGCTGATCACAGTATTCTCTTGTCTGGTCTTCTTGATTAAGCAAATATTAATCAAAACTGGAATGAGTTGACGGTTGTTCCTTTCGAAGCGCGGCATCTACGCACGATGTAGTGACGTCAGAGTTGCATTGCGTAGTCATGTGTTCAACGTAGTGTTATGCAGATCATGTGACTTGCTTGTAATGGTAAACAGTTGGCAACACATGTAAACAAGAAAATCTTTTTTTTTTTTCGTCCCCCGCGATGGCCAACCACTGTTACCGTTGGCTTCTCACTGTTGCCGTTAACACTGTTAATGGGGCTGGTTTATACTGGCTCTTCTATTTACGTTTACATATAATTATCCATTGTCTTTTCTCAGTAAATTATGAGATCGTGCTCTTGATGGTGAAGTACGCGAAGGTGGGATATAATATTGACAACTTCATCATACAGTCAAATTCTGACGTTATAGATTTGATAAGTCCTTTCTCGAGTCCACAAACATTTATTATATCGATTCCATACAAGAACAGTTTACACATGGTCATCATGAAGAATTATAAATAATAAGTTGCAGTTCATACTTCAAATATTATTCCTTTACAAATCAGTCCTTTGTCTCCTAGCTTGAAAACATAGTAGTCAGAACCGCATAACTGTATGCACGCGTGGTTGGAAAATCCAATACACCGACAGTGAGATTATGCGTCTGGCATTAGAATAACTAAGGCGGACTATATATTCACGTTGACAAGGTTTAGTCAATTACTAACCTGTACCTTCATCTTTCTTCGTTATCACATTGGACTGACCCATGTCCATTATTTAATGTACTATAATTGTGCGGCAATATAAGCCCGGCAATAAAACATTCCAAGGACACGTCTTATCGGTTCGACGGTCGTCTAGAAAAGGGTCTCGTCTCTTGGTCACCGTGCGTGACAACTAACGCTGAAACGTCACAGCGTTCACTAGACCAATAATACTTTTACATTACATTACACGTTGTAACCCCTAAAATCAGATGCTGTTAACCTCTAGCAGACCATGCCAATAAATCTGCCGTGTGGAGTGAGATATTAAATATAGCATCAAATACAATAGTCGTATGGTATAGTATACAGAGGAGCACAATTGAGTGTAGACTGTGTGGAAAACATCCCAGCAATTCAAAATGGGTGTTTTTTACATCGAAGTTTCCATATTCTGTAAGAACCTATAATTGCACTAATACTGACATATTTACATAAAACCTTTGCTTCAAATTTCCGCAACCCTAGCGACATTAATCCACTCACACACTTTGCATGCACATGACCCAAACTACCAATTATCAGTACGATTACATGCGTACGGTAGCCTAGTTCGTTAATTTCTGCAGTCAATGGATAGTACTTATCAAATTTATGTTGGTAACATTTATCTAAATGGGCATCATACATACATACATACATACAGAATACAACACACATACATACATAATACATACATACACACATACATTCACACATACATATATAGACTATCTACTTTGGAGCGCCAAATGATCTCGTTACCTAGAGCGCCAAATACCCTGTTTACCTAGAGCGACAATTACCTAGAAATGGCCCTGACTAATATGATCTGAAAATGAGCCGAATCCCTTATACATCTAGCTACAATTTATAAAAACAAAAATAATAATCAAGATAAATTTCAATGCTTAAAGCTAGAGTATTTTTAAAACAGAATAGTTAAAAAAATATATGGGTCGAGTACAAAATTTTGATATCATTAAATGGAGAATATGACCAACCGGAAATAACCCAGCTACACGGCTTCTCGCTGAATGACCACATCAAGAACTCCACTGTTCTGAAATAAACACTTCCGGTAGCGGCGGCAGTCATTTTGGTCCAGCCATGTCATTTTAATCAGGTCTACTTCCTTTCATTTTTCATGTTTTTGTTGTTGTTGCTTAGTTCTCCCTTTCTTCCTTTTCTGTTTTTGTACGTCCGTCCCTGACAAAAGCCTTGTGGCCGCAACGTTTGTTGTTCCCTCTTTTTGTCCTAGTATTACCTTTTATTTATTTTTTTTTCTCTCTCAACTTCACTGAAATAAACGAAGAGGAAAACACGTGACACGTGATCAATAAATAAATAACACACATAAAGGGATATACTTCAGGCACTCGTAACAAATAAAGAAGTAGAAAACTAGACAACAGAAAAACAACAGAAGTGATAGGCTTATCGGAGACTCGAACCCAGGACCAACAGAACTGCACCGCCGTCTCGCTACATGAGTGAACAATGACTAAACCCTCTGCCAACTATACACCATAAAAAAGTGCTTCGCGTATATAAGCCGCCGTTGCAAAGGCATGTGACTACTTGGTGCACGCTTCCTGCGGGACTAGCTGTAGTGGTGGCTCAATACTCCGTACGGAACTCAAAGGAAATTGATGATGATATAATAGCTAATCACAGAATATAATCTTGACCTTCAGAACATAATCTTGACCCTCAGAACATAACCTTGATCATCAGAACATAATCCTGACAATAGCTTAGCAATACATAAATTATTATCCTTGCTATGCCTTTAGCCTTTAAACGCTTTTCATAAATAAGGTTCTTTTGTGATTTAAAGAAAAAAAAAAAAACTGTTACATGAGTATTTGTACACACTCACTGCTTTTCACACTTACTGAATTCTCACTTGCTTACAACTGAGTTCTTTACCTCACTGAATTCTCATAAGTGTGATCTTTCCTGAACTTTCTTACAATCTCTCCATATTGTTATGTCCCATTAACTCATTCAGCTTTTCACCTCTTCACGTGTCCTTCCCAATATCGCCTCTACTGCCGACGGGATTTCTCAACATCCTTATCCTCAAACCTTTAGGGGGCAGATCTCGCGAATACAGATTTAATACATAATGGGCTGAAGTCACGAAACAAAATTGCATGCAACATAATGGGAGAAAACTTGTCACTGCATATGAATGAAAATATTTTTTAAAAAGTAGCGTCCTCTTGAGAGCTCAGACGCACGCAAACATGGCTTCTATGTGCAAGTTCTTTGGTTTCTTCAGGAATATTTGTAAGCCAATATTTATTTTCGCACCGTATAGTTCCCTGTTGTCTCTGAAGAGTCAAAGAAGGAATATAACTGCTGTACCCTCTTGAATATCGTACAAAGGTAGGACTAATATGAAGTTGTGAATGAGGCTAGTAACCTCATCATGTAAAAGAAATTGCTACATAAACTACAAGAGAATGTGAATGGCTTCCTGCAAGCGGACCAGCTGTAGTGGTGGTTCTATGCTCTATAAGGTGATACAATGATAAATGATGATGAATATATTCTTTTCTTCTTAAAGTAATGTCTTTTATGTGTAACCTCAACCTAGTGATACCACAGAAAACACATTTACAAGTCTATGCCAAATTGCAATGCTAGTGACTTTCTTTGGCATTCATTTTTCTCCCTCAAAATGTTTAAAAATCTGGTTTGCAATTAATCATTTGTTATGGTCCATGATCGAAGTTTATTATTAGAAATGACTTTATCGTGGCCAAATGTTCTGGTATTAGTCTTCTTTATTCTGATTTTTATTCTGTCTTTCTTTGTTTCTTTTCTTTCTCTCTTTGTTTCTCATCAGTGTGATCTTTCCTGAACTTTCTTACAATTACTCTATATTGTTATGTCTTATTAACTCGTTCAGCTCTGTTTCTTTCGTTCTTTCTTTCTTTTTTTTTCTTTCTTTCTTTCTTTGTCTGCTTGTTTGATTTTAGTTTTTCTTTGTTTATTTATGACCTATTTTGATTAGGGATTCATTAAAGCTATATGGAAAGTTGTTCAAAAACAATCCAAGGCGTGTTCTTTTCTTAAAAAAAAATAAAAATTCTAAAGAGTATTTTATTCCAATGTTTGTCGAGTCTGTATTGTCCTTCTTATTTCTTTTATATTTATGGAGAAGATTACCGTTCATATTCTTTGTTTTCTTTTTCAAAATGTCAATGATGTTAGCAGCATCTTGTTTCTTACTTCTCGAATGACACACCTGAGCCCACCTGATTTAGAACACAACCGTTCCGTATATCCAGTGTATTGTTCCACTGTAAAATTGACTCCAAAACATTATTTGTTAAATTATTTAGATCAAATAATACATGACTACTTATGGAACATGACTACTTAGGGAGCCGCGGTAGCATAGTGGTTAGTGCACTGGCTTCCTAGCTCAGTGGTCTATGGTTCGATCCCCAGAGGTGGGATTTTTTTAGGACACGAACGGCTCCTGGGTCGACCCAGCCCCAAATGAGCACCAGAGCAACTCTGGGAATGTTAAGGCGGCCGGCGTGATGCTGACCACATCCCCCCTAGTGTGCCGACGGTCAAGAAAATACGGGCCTAAGACCATATTCCCAGTTTGCCTCAATGGGCATGTAACGGGGTCCTTTTACTTATGGAACCCAGTAGAAAAAAGAACAGGGGTGTTGCAATATTGCTTCTGCCATTAGCTTTTACTTAATGGCCTTGCCTGTAACTGTTAAATGAAAAACCCCCCAGAAACCAATAGATGCTGACACAGCTGATAAGTCGTCTGGTCTATATATATATTAACATCATAAGACAGCCTTTGTTCTGGAAATAAAGAGAGAGAAAAAAAGGGAGAGACTCAAAAACAGACGGAGAACAGAACTGGAAGCAGCCATAATAAGAATGTAGAATACAAGAAAGAAGTTAAATAGATTGTTCAATACAGGGCGGCTTGGCTAGAACTGGCTGCAGACCTATACTCCACAGGGAGTCAACAGGCAATGAAGAAAAAGACGGTAGGAATAATTTTCAACATTCTAACATAATTCCTCGCCCACATCATGTAGTGTTCCCAACAATTAACTGGGTTGTTTTATTTTTATTTCCATAATAGCTGACGAGTGCGCGTATTGATAATATGTATCTCCAACGTTCCACCTTGAACTATATTAACAACATTGGATAAAGGAATAGCACATGCAATGTTGCATGCAGCCTACCAACAGTGCTGAATGACAGAAACGCAAGGATGCTGTGAATGTACATCAGATGGAACTGGGTTGGTTTTAAAGTTAAAAACGTTACAAGACAGGGGAGCTAATACGTCGGTTGATTCTATTTTTGCATGTGAGTGACAATAACAGATACAGACAGAAAGGTAGCGAACTGTGTTTTACACCTGCTGTTTCTTAACTTATTTCTTTATGCAAGAATATGAAAAAAAGGTTTAGTCAGTGAACATGTGAGATATGTTAATGTCACAAATAATCTTGTAACTAATATTTGCTGCAGAGGTGATTACTTCCCTTAGTGCATGCTCCCGCTATTCTCATCGCAGATGGTCAGATTTGTGGATGCCTGTCACAGATGGTTAGAATTGTCTGCCCTTGTCTGAAGTTAACCTGTCTGTTGTTTTCATATTTCATGATACCACCCACTTATTCTGTCAGTTTTGATTTTAACATCTCTTATTTTTTCTCCGATTCTTGTCAATCTTGCTAGAGTCCAGTTTAGACACACCTATTTGCACGTGCAAAGCGGCTGGATGTCTAACGATCTTTTCATTTTGGCATTCATGGAAGCCAAAAGGGCCCTGGTCTCCTTAATGTGGGGAAAAAACAGGGAACTCTTTGCTCCTCTAAGTTTTAAAGCGGAATTTCTTGCCGAAGAGGTCTCTATGTAGCAAGCGGCTAGTTTCTGTGTCCCCCGTTCGCTCGGAGAATTCTCGTTCTTTCATTTCGAGCCGCCTTCGATCCTTCATCCCGAACAGGGGCGAGCATCGAACGGGAGATCGTAAATATTCTTACGTCTGTCTTACGTTTCATCCGCACATGTGCTGGAAAGCGTTCTTCGAACACCTGGCCTTCGTATTTAAGTCCATGTCTCTATCATTCTTTACCAGAGTGTCAAGAACCAAACACAATTAGGCACTTTCTAGTGGACTGCAAAAAATATGACCAACAGAGGCAAAACATTAAGACATACTGTAGTAACCACAAGGTAGAAATGAGTGTAGAAAATCTCATAGGCACAAAGAGCCCTTCAGAAATGCAAAAGTTAATAAAACACTTGTTGCGTGATAAATTCTCGCAACATCGTTTTATTTCAATATCTGTTTTATAACGCAAGGGCAACAACTGCTTGAAATCTATAGTCACTTTTCTCGGTAAGCATTTGTCTTCTCGCGTTAGTATCGAATGCAGTTAACTTTTGAGCTGTGGTCATTTTTGCGCTGGACTGCGCATGACTTGTCTTGTTGTTTGGTCGATCGGTTTCCGCCCACCACTAGTGGGAGTGAGCGATTTGGAATGGCGAAAGAGATGCCTCGTTGAAGAGGGGATCTCCGCTTTTTTTTGTTCTGTCAGGGATGTGTAGTCCTCTTATGGATATTTCGTTTATTCGGGATAATACCTCTAGTGTTTTTGCGCATGTCGGGAGGCGTGATATTTCTGTGTATTTCATGAAAGCAAGGTAAATTGACTTTTTTCATTAACTCTATCGATTTTGGGTCGTGAGCGATTTCGATTCATAGCCTGTCTGCGAAAGTCGTCGTCACGAGATGTTTTTTTCCCAGCTCACATGTCGCTGCATTGTACTGCATCGGTTGATGCAGGTACCAAGGACCATTACTTGCTACTTGGTTAAATGAACGAGGTTTAGAAAACCTTTATTATCTAGAGGATATTCTTGAGGACATTATTTATACTTCGGCAGACGTGTCTGTCTTGCTGAAGTCAAACTAAGGAGAGTGAACTGATCTCATACATCTGGTTATCTCCTGGCTGTTATAGAAAAGGATGGAGTTTTCCACCTGACTACATTTACAGCACTATGAAATATAACATGCATCTGACTCATCATTGTAATGCTGTCTACCGTTTATTGCTGTATTGAATGTTGCTGTGATAATGACTGTTTGATGTGCCTACACATTTGCGTAACCATTTTGTCACTGTGGCGTCCACAATAAATAATGAAGAAAAACGTCAACGGCTGTTTCAAGACTCATTGACTTTATACGTCGTGAGTTTACTGACGTCCTATGTGGATTGCCCTGTTATTGTTGCATGAACATTGTTTTGACTGAACACATCTACACACTACACAAAACCAGACATGCGGATGCCATCCATCATCATATGGCATCACGCATCATTTGGTGGCCATAAGCTGGTTTGATTCTGGTACTAGCAAACACGGGGTCCCTTACCCACTTCATTTTCAACAAGAATTCATCAGCATCCTTCAAGAAATTAACATTCTTCAATACAGTCAACATCTTCAAAATTTTCAAAGTACTCGGCGTTGCCCGGTAAAAGTCAAAATTTCAACCTTTTGACGGAAACAAGAATTTGACAGTACCCGGCGTTGTTACATGTTGCCGGATAACTCGGACTGCTGTTATCTTTTACGCAAGTCAAGCAAGTTGCTGCTGTCAAGGTTCCAGTGCTGTCGTTTTTTGAGAAGGTCAAGTGCCGGTTGAAACGGGTTGTTTTCTGAAGAAGGCCAAGTACCGATTTCCATCAACTTACTTTTGGATTAGAAGGTCAAGTGCCGAAACAACTCAACACACACAGTATTTCAGAAGCTCTTGTACCATCGTGTTAGCAGTGGAAGCAGTTCAGATGTGCCATCATCGTTGGAGCTTCGCTCTTTAGGACGTTGATTGACATCCGTTTTTCTGCTGTTCTACGATTGGAAGCCTTTAAGTTAAGTGGCCTGTTTGTATGTAAACTGTGCCCTTATACTTCTGCTGAGTCTTCTGTGTATCATCTCATTCTATATATTATATGTCTATATGTTATTTGTATATTTATATGTTTATATTTCAGCGGGTTCTCGGTTGGGTGGTGTCTCCGTTAGATTATGCCACGTCATAGAGGTCGTCTATTGTGAGCGTTTTCTGTAGGTTTTGCAAATTTCCGATACTGGAATTTGCTAAGCGACTTCTGTTGCTATTTATGTTAGCTGTGATGACATGTTTTAATATTGTTTTCGTTATTATTTCACATTCTTTAGTTTTGTTGTGATTTGTTTGTATTTGTTAGCCTACTCTTGTCTATAATTTAGTTTCATACAACATTTTTGTTTATACACTGTGGTGTCATGTATTTTGTTTAATTCTATCGCAGATATCGTCACATTTTTTGTGATATTTCATTAATTTCTGCTTTATTTTTAGTTGATTTCTGCGAAAGTTTTTGTATTGTTGCTGATCTTTGTTATTGTTTACATTGTTATTGTTTACATTGTTTGTATTGTTTACATTTTCAATGTTTACATTCTGCATGTGTTTACATAGTCATTGTTTACAGTTATAGTAATTAGTTAATGGGCTATGCTAATGCACTGTTACTACTATACTGATGATAAATGAATGATGAATAGTGTCGTGCACTATTGAATGAGAAGTGCACTTATGATCAAGATTTGAGTGCTGATATTTCATATACAAGTTCTTTGATTGGAGACTTGTTTCCCACAGAGACTGGGATAATATAATGTGATGTGAATATACAAGTGCTTAATTAAGACTTGTTACACTTAGGTTTGAAATAAATTAGTTAATTATTTCAGGTTTTGGACTCATATGTTAGACAACATGTCTACATTTGAGCACTTTATTGAGCAGGGTAAATTGCTTGGGAAGACTGGTGATAAGTTAGAAGAATTTGCAACTGCTCGATATGATAAAGCAATGGAAGCTGAACAAAAGAAACTGCATATGGAAGCTGAACAAAAGAAACTGCAGATGCAGGTGGATGAAAAGAGATTCCAAATGGAAATGGAAAAACAAAAAAGGGAATCAGAAGCTGAGGAAAGAAAGCTACAGCTAGAGGCTGAGAATAAAAGACTTGAAAAAGAAGCTGAGAATAAAAGACTTGAAAAAGAAGCTGAAAATAAAAGACTTGAAAAAGAAGCTGAAAATAAAAGACTTGAAAAAGAAGCTGAAAATAAAAGACTTGAAAAAGAAGCTGAAAATGAAAGACTTCAAATGCAGGCTCAAGCTGAAGAAAGGAAGTTACAAAGAGAGTCTGATGAGAGGAAAGCAAAAATGGAACATGAAGAAAAAACTCTTAGCTTTAGAGTTGGAGAAATTGAAATTGACGAGCATGAGTAATGGTAATGATTCAAACAAGGGTTCATCTTCTGGGAAGGCTAATAATGATACTTTTAAGATTAAGTTACCAACATTTAGTCCTTCCAGTGATGACATAATGTTCTATCTGGACAGATTTGAACAAGCATGTACAGCTCATAACATAGACAAAGCAAAATATGTTTATCAGTTATCAGGGATACTGACAGGTAAAGCTCTAAGTATATTAAATATGGTGGATGAACCTGACAAGAGCAATTATGAGGTTGTCAGGGCCGCTTTGTTAAAGAAATATCAGCTTAACGAAGACGGCTATCGTCTACAATTTAAAAACATGTTACCTGAAAATGGAGTTGAATTCTCCGAGTTTATTGCAAGAATACGCATTACTTTCTCACGATGGGTTGAAACTATCTAAGACGGAAAAAACTTATGAAGGACTTATGGACTTAATACTTAGAGACAAAGTCATGTCGTCTGTCAATGAGTCTTTCCTTGCTTTCCTTCATGAACGTAAACCTAAAACAATAAAAGAAATGGAAGATTTCTGTTGCCAATACGTAACTGCGCACCCACACATAACCATGGGTAACTCTAAGGTGAAAGAAGGTTTACCAGTTGCTTCGGCAGCTCCGTATGGTCAAAACTTTGCTCGTAGATCCCAACAAAATTTTGATAGAAAGGGCAGCGGTAATTTCTGTCAAAATCATGGAAACCAATTTCATGGTGATTCTTCTTCGAAGAATTGGAGACAACCTGATAGTGGTCGTTACTATCACCCTAATAATTATAAGCATTTCAAAAGAGGATATGGTAATAGAGGTTATTCCTGCCGAAGACCTCAGAACCAAACAAATAGATGTTCGCATCAATGTGAACATGATAGTAATCGTGGAAACTGGAATTCGAACCAGTATAACAATTACAATAGAGACAATAATAACTGCAGAGATAATAATAACTCTGATAACTTCAGAGGTAATAATAGTCGGGGTAGATCTCAACACAAAAAAAAAGAGATATCAGCAGGCTAATGCTGTACAACAGGAAACTGAGGGAGCCTGTAATCATGTTGTTGATAGTAAAAACTTTGACGCTGTCACTAGTTCTGCTTTTGACTTTGAGAGAGCAAACAAATGCCCCCAATGCAGTACTTTATTCGAACCGGGTACCATAACTACTTTGAGTTGTGGTCACCCACTTCCCGCTCTTCCTGCTGCTGTTGCGCATGACGGGAGGGGTTCTTTAATTCTACATAAGGGTCTTGTTAATGATACTCCGGTCTCACTACTTTTCGATTCCGGATGCACCACTATTGGTGTTAGACAATCGCTTGTAGATCCATCTTGTGCTACAGGAAGGGTTATTAAATGTGTCACATTTGGCGGCACTCTAGAAAAATATCCTACTGCTGTAATTCGCATTGCCACTCCTTTCTTTACTGGAGATGTGCATGCTTGTCTCTTACCTAATCCTATTGCGGACCTTATTATTGGTCGTATTCACGGAGTTAGGGAGTGTACCCCACAGCAGATTGCTGCTTGGGAAGATAATAACATGCAAGCTACAAATGCAGTAGTTACAAGAGCACAAGCTCTACAAACACCCGAAACTTCACTGAATAGTGATAATGAAGTTGATAGCCAAGATAGTCACTTAGTAATTACTCGTGACTCTTTCATAAAATTGCAAGAAGAAGATCCTTCTTTAAAAAAATTCTTCGTTCTTGCGAAGAAAGGTGATCCGAATCAGGATACAAATAGAAAATCTTGGATTGCAATGAGAAACGGCGTACTTGTACGTATGGTACAAGATTCGACTACGTCGGCACATTCGCAAATTCTTGTTCCCAAGAGCATGAGAGTCCAAATATTGCAACATGCTCATGACTCGCAATGTGCTGGACATATGGGTTTTGCCCGTACGAAGTCGAGAGTCCTTGCGGCTTTCTTTTGGCCTTTTGTCAATAAGGACATTCGTATTTACTGCCGATCATGCAAGGTATGTCAGGAGGTCAAATCTAGAGGACCACGACATGCTGCGCCTATCCAGGCTGCTGACATTCCTATTCGGCCGTTTCAGAAAATGGCCATAGATATTATTGGCCCTTTTAAGGTCAAGTCGGCCAGAGGACATCAGTTTATCCTTACATGTGTCGATATGTGCACACGTTGGCCAGAGGCTATTCCTCTTAAGAGCATATCTACTACAGATATCGCAGATGCTCTTTGGTTGATATTTTCTCGCTTGGGGTTCCCCAGAGAAATATTGTCAGACCATGGCACTCAACTCATATCTGACACTATGTCACAGGTAATGTCTACCTTACATATTGAACGATCTCTCAGTAGTATCTACCATCCTATGTCTAATGGGTTAGTTGAGCGTCTGAATAGAACGCTCAAGACTTTGCTTGGTAAGATAACTGAAGATCATCCTCAAGATTGGGACAGGGTTTTACCCGCGGCTCTCTTTGCCTATAGAGAAGTCCCTAATGAACACACAGGATTTTCTCCCTTCGAACTTGTCTTTGGCGCGCGTCCACGCGGCCCTATGTCTTTATTACACGATCTCATCACTGCCGATGATATTAGCGATGAAACTCAATCCTCATATGAGTATGTCATTGCTCTTAGACAAAAGATCATTGAGGCATGTAAGCTAGCAACTGCTTCATCAGAAATTGCTAAAGAGAAGGCAAGGCAGTTTGCTAACAAGAATAGATGTCTACGACAACTTTGTCCAGGTGACAAAGCATTCGTCCTACTCCCCAGTAGGGAAAATAGACTTCTTATTGCATGGAAAGGTCCGTATGCAATAGTCTCTCGGATTTCCGATGTTGACTATGTGGTCGATATTGATGGAAAGCATAAAACTTTCCACATAAACATGCTTTCGGAATTTCACGAACGTCCGGACTATTTGCTGCCTATTTTCCAGGCAACGGATGATGCTCCTGCACCTCACGGTCATTATTCATCCCTGTCTGTCATTCAGGATGAGGAAGCTACCTTCTCTGATGTCAACCTTCCCCTTCCAGTGGTTCCATTACATTCTACGGAATCTTGGAAAAACGTTTCTGTTTCTCCTAATCTTTCTGGTGACGAACATCGACAAGTCTCGTCGATGTTACAAACATTTCAGGATGTTCTCACTGACATTCCTGGACACACAGATGTCATAGAACATGACATAATTCTTACCGACAATAATCCAATTAGGGTTAGGCCGTATCCTATTCCTATACACTTTCAGTCGCAAGTGGAAAAGGAATTGGATGAAATGATTCAATTAAATATAATTGAACCATCGACTTCACCATATTCTTCTTCCA
This sequence comes from Oreohelix idahoensis, assembly GCA_024509875.1. Lineage (NCBI taxonomy): Eukaryota > Metazoa > Mollusca > Gastropoda > Stylommatophora > Oreohelicidae > Oreohelix > Oreohelix idahoensis. The sequence goes on along the minus strand of JAMPIV010006156.1, from coordinate 24,566 downwards.
TGGTTATTGTCCGGAAGAAGGATAAGAACATACGAATTTGCGTTGATTATCGCAAATTGAATCAGGTCACAAAGTTCGACGCTGAACCGATGCCTTTGTTAGAAGATCTACTGATTAGACTTTCTAATTCTAGATTCTTCACTAAACTTGACTTGTCTAAAGGTTATTGGCAAGTGCCTTTAGCAGAGCATGCCAAACCTCTTACTGCTTTTTCTACACCTAGGGGTCTATTTCAATGGAATGTTATGCCTTTTGGTCTCATGAACGCCCCTGCCACTTTCGTTCGCATGATGCGTCGAATTCTGTCACATCGTTCGGATGTCATCGCATACTTAGATGACATCTGTCTCTTCAGTGATACCTGGGAAGATCACTATTTAGGGTTATATGACTTACTGTCCACTCTACGTGAGAATAATTTGACAGCAAAACCTTCTAAAGCTTTTGTTGGTTTTGGTGAGATCTCTTTCCTGGGTCATCGTGTTGGTCATGGTCTCTTGAAGACAGAAGACCACAATACTTCCAAAATACTGAACATCTCTGTTCCTAAAACGAAGAAACAAGTTAGGAGTCTCTTAGGTTTAATTCAATTTTATGGGAGATTTATTCCAAATTTATCTTCGATCATGGCACCTCTCTCAACATTGTTGAAGAAAGGTTCGCCTAATCTGGTCCGTTGGTCTGAAGAATGCCAATCTTCACTAGACCAAATCAAGAATATATTTTCTTCTCCTCCCATCTTAAGATTACCTACTCTTGATAGGACTTTTGTTCTTCGGAGTGATGCTTCATCCACTGGGATTGGAGCAGCACTGATGCAAGAATATGCAAATACTCTGCATCCTGTTATGTACATTTCTAGAAAACTAAATGCGGCAGAGAGGAACTACTCGGTTTTAGACCGTGAGTTGTTAGCGATGGTTTGGTCAATTCTAAAGCTACAAAGATTCCTCCTGGGCGCACATTTCATTCTAGAGACTGATCAGAAAGCTCTTACAGCTATTCAGACTAAGAATTTGAAGAGTTCGAGATCCACTCGATATGCTATAGCTCTTCAACCTTTTCACTTCACGGTACGAGCTATCCGTGGTGCGGATAATGTGATGGCTGACATTTTGTCTAGATGCCCACATGACTCCAACTAATACTTCTGTCCTATATTTCTATATATTACAGAGTCATAACACACCTATATTTCTACAATAGATTAGCACATCTGTACTTACTTTATATGTACACACTATCGTGCTTTGTTGTCATCTTCTTCTGTTCGTTTTTTAAAATGATAGAGGAGGACTGAGTAGTTAATATAAGGGCCGTTAGTTTACTAAACAGCCACAATTATTAATAATGTATTGTACCTTATGAAGCATATTAGTTATTAATTAGCATTATATTGCTTGTACTTTCTCAGAATGTCATTGTTGAGCTGAGGACTTACCTTACGAGTTCTAGATTGTGTACTTACCCTCGGAATACCAGAGCATATGTCCTGGATCGTCATGTAGTTTAACTTTGCTATGTACTTATGTCATTACATGTCAAAGAATGTACTATTTAAATTTTCCTATCAGATTTGTACATCCATTTTTAAAGACAATATTAGAGTATGCTGTTTAATGATGATTATAGTAACTTGCATACGTATATTGTGTTTACATGCTAACGTGATGTGTGTTGGTGACACCTCCCCGATGTGAATATTTTTTGAGACATATTTATTTTTCTGTTGAGGTATATCCTCACCAGACACTCTATAATTAGCCTATTGTTTGGCAATTTAATTAATTATCAGCGCATAATTCGTGCGTTTTGAGCCGCTTATCGCTTGCTCTTTGATATTGAAAAAAAAAATATGTTCCACATTTTTTTTTTTATCGGGAGGAGGTGGTGATATGTTGCGTGATAAATTCTCGCAACATCGTTTTATTTCAATATCTGTTTTATAACGCAAGGGCAACAACTGCTTGAAATCTATAGTCACTTTTCTCGGTAAGCATTTGTCTTCTCGCGTTAGTATCGAATGCAGTTAACTTTTGAGCTGTGGTCATTTTTGCGCTGGACTGCGCATGACTTGTCTTGTTGTTTGGTCGATCGGTTTCCGCCCACCACTAGTGGGAGTGAGCGATTTGGAATGGCGAAAGAGATGCCTCGTTGAAGAGGGGATCTCCGCTTTTTTTTGTTCTGTCAGGGATGTGTAGTCCTCTTATGGATATTTCGTTTATTCGGGATAATACCTCTAGTGTATTTGCACATGTCGGGAGGCGTGATATTTCTGTGTATTTCATGAAAGCAAGGTAAATTGACTTTTTCATTAACTCTATCGATTTTGGGTCGTGAGCGATTTCGATTCATAGCCTGTCTGCGAAAGTCGTCGTCACGAGATGTTTTTTCCCAGCTCACATGTCGCTGCATTGTACTGCATCGGTTGATGCAGGTACCAAGGACCATTACTTGCTACTTGGTTAAATGAACGAGGTTTAGAAAACCTTTATTATCTAGAGGATATTCTTGAGGACATTATTTATACTTCGGCAGACGTGTCTGTCTTGCTGAAGTCAAACTAAGGAGAGTGAACTGATCTCATACATCTGGTTATCTCCTGGCTGTTATAGAAAAGGATGGAGTTTTCCACCTGACTACATTTACAGCACTATGAAATATAACATGCATCTGACTCATCATTGTAATGCTGTCTACCGTTTATTGCTGTATTGAATGTTGCTGTGATAATGACTGTTTGATGTGCCTACACATTTGCGTAACCATTTTGTCACTGTGGCGTCCACAATAAATAATGAAGAAAAACGTCAACGGCTGTTTCAAGACTCATTGACTTTATACGTCGTGAGTTTACTGACGTCCTATGTGGATTGCCCTGTTATTGTTGCATGAACATTGTTTTGACTGAACACATCTACACACTACACAAAACCAGACATGCGGATGCCATCCATCATCATATGGCATCACGCATCAACACTATATTACAAAAACTAAAGCTAACATATAAAAATCAAATAAGGAATTGAACCAGTAGTCCAAACTGGTGAAAGACTCGCCCCAGAAACATACAGATTAACCAAATAAACCATCCAGTAAAAATCAAAAACATACTAACTTAGAAAATAGCATATATTGGAATTTTTTTTAAAAACCATGTTGAACTATAACTACAAAAGGAAAAATACCGACTAGAGATAATATAATATAAAACAAATACAAACAAAAACATATTACAATAAAAGAAACACGTCCTGATATAACCAACAAATCCATGTACATGGTAGATGGTTGAAAGGGGCGTGCTACAAAATGAAGTAGCAAACACATTAATAAAAAAAAAAAAAAAAATTCTTTACCAGTTGTTTATTCAAGGATTTGGTCGTCTAGTGACGTTATGGAGTTGAAAGCTAACAATTGTTAGAGAGTGTAAAACGGAATTCCTTGATTTGGTAAGCACATTTACTTAGGCGATTTTCTTTTCCTCTGGTTTTTTTTTCCTTGGTAGATTAATAATAGAGAGCCAGAAGACTTAATTACTTTATTTCTTCTAATATATATGGGCAAATTAATAATATTGAGTTAGGAGACTTAATTACTGTATTTCTCTTACTATACATGGCTTAATATAAAGTAATTGTTGCACGTACCCCGGGAGGTATAGCTTCATTTCGCTAGCAACAAGTTTTAAATTCACTAAGAGGTACGGCAAGACGGAAGATATATTTGACAGATATATAAGTTGGAAAACAGAAAGGGGAGTTGATTTATTTTATTTTGGTGTTGTATGTTACATTTTTAATAGATTTATAATTAATTTTGTATAGAGTTTTGATACTCGTTTAACAGTAGTGTGTGTCATCGCCACATTAATTTTATAAAGTCCAGTACAGTCTCAATTACGTATGTGGGCGCTTGTATTTTCCCATTCAAGTGGTGAATGAGTAAGCTGGATTTGTTTATAATGTCGGCATAATACCGAGTGTGTGAGAGGTCAGAAGCGAGCGACTGGGCAGGCCAGCCGTCACGCGTGGGTGAAAGTTACCTGTACTATTGTCTAGGCTTATCAGAGAGAGAAGGGAAGGGAACTACGATAGTGGGTTGTGATTTCTGTAATGAATGAGTGAGAGGAGAGAAAGACGTGGGGATGACGTGTTTGTTATTGTGATGGAGTGGGAGACAGTACTGTGTAGTGCGCGCTAGTAATTACTATATTGTGGTATAAACTTTTTCATGACTGTCTGTTTATGTTTAGCTCTGGTCCCAGGTACTGTATTTTTTCTTGGATCGGGCAATACGCAACCATCCAGAATTATTAGTGGCATGTAAATTCATGTGCCCTAAGTTTACAAGTACTGCAGTCGTCAGTTAATAGCCGCTAGCCAGTCCATAGTGGATAATTTACTCACGGCGTTTTGCAAATACGTAGCGCCTTGGCTGATGCCATTGCCTACCAAGTCTTGGAGTAACCTTGACCTTCCCACTTACGCTCCGTCATCGTGGAGCGTTTTGACGTCAACACCCAGTAGAAGCCAGCGATTTTTCCAGTTGTCATTATCTTTAGCAGAGGTGCATACACCTCGTATTGTTCCTGGATAATCTGATTTCCTAGCTCACAGTCACTGATTCGCACTTGGAGTATATATTTTAGTCAGTAAGATAAATTCGCTCCAGCCAGGGTTACATGGTAGCTCGCTGAATTAGTGGTGGCCACCCGCGATGTTAAGTGTGATTCTTGGGATTTATTTACCTGTTTCCAGTGAGAGCTTAACTCCGTATTCCAAGGATATAATACCTTAGGTGGAACAGAGTGATTTTTCCTAACAGAGTAGGAGAGTACCTGACAAGCTTTAGTGCCCTAAAAAGGATTTGGCCGCTGTCATTCTTTTGATAGCTGGGGGCCTTACCTCTTTATTTGGACATTTTAAGCGTGCCAGTAAGAGTGCACGTGGAGGGGTAGCGAGGCGAGGTTGGCGTGTGTGCGTTTGAGCCTAGTAGTGTGATAAAGAGTGTGTTGATCATAAATTTTGTACTTGATGATTTTTATGTATCCCTGTAGCCGTCAGACATTGTGAAGGCATACAGGTGGGGTTTTTTTCCCACGCGGTGGAATCGTTTTTGTATGTTATTTAATAAACATAAACACCTATCGTGGTTAGGATTTCTTCTTTTTATAACTGTCACTGTATGTCATAACGTTGTCCCTTACTGCCGTTAGGAGCATAGAAGGTTGAGAAGCAGATTGTCTTAGTAAAATAAGTCACTGTAGGCTGAAGACGTGGCCCAACCACGCTTCAGAAGTCATATCTATTCTCATAATTTCATTAGTGACTCTATTCTAATCTATTTTCACATCTTTGCATTCATACTCTTTCTGAACTCAGACATAACATATTCTTAAATTATACCTACCTGTGACAATGCCACAGAAAATTCCAGTTTCAAATATTTTTATTAAACGAAAGAAGGTAACGAGAAGTCATCAGATGTCACAACAGTTTATGAGAAAATGGTTGGGAAACTCTGTACAGAATATTGCAACAGGAGGCAATCTGATCACCAGAAATTGTTTCCCCGTCGGATAAAAATTTAGACCATTTAATTTTCTTTCGACTCAACGGGGCGGGCCTCCTCGGGTCATGACTCACAAGTCTTAGCCTTCTGCTGAGCTTTCTGCACCGCTTTTGCATCCCCTCTCGTTCTCTGCTTCTTGGATTTCCCCAATTTCCTTATCTCTGCGTTCCTTGTTTGAAGATTTGGCCAACCTAAGGACGTCACCATGGCCAAATACCCGTCTTTTTAGTCTGGGTGTAACCGATTACCTTATTTTGTTTGAGAGTTTCTTAAGCAGAATCTGCAGATTCGATCAATTTTGACTTCCATCCAAGTTTCCACATGGCCTGAACGATCTTAAGTAATTTGTCTCATCATCATCATCATTTCTTTCCGTTCCCTGTGGAACATAGGGCTGAAACAGTTGCTCTGCATCGATTTCTATTCTGGGCTGTCTTTTTCATCTGTGCCCAGGTCATTCCAATTTCCTTAGCCTCCTCTTCAACAGTTCTTCGCCAAGTTGTCCTTGGCCCCGTCACTCTTCTTTTTCTTTGTGGGTTCCAGTCAAGGACACCTCTGGCTATGCTTGATTGTTCTCTAACATTTATTACAAATAAGGGAGGGAAACCTGAGGCCTGTAAACAGTAAATTAATATGAAATTAATATGAAACAAATATAAAGGTATGTTATCAGGCACTCGCAGGAAATAAAGAAGTAGAACACCAGACAACAGAAAAACAACAGACATGAGTGGCTTACCCAGGATTTGAACACTGGACCTTCCGTGCGACAACCCCGCCTAGCCATGCAAGCGAATCACACTATCCGCTCTGCCATCTACGCATCATCAAAAAATGATGTTTCAATGGCAGGTCAATAGTGCGAACCACAATACACGACACCAGAAGTCCTCCATGGGCAGTTCAGCCTATTAATGACGCAATCACTTCTGTTGTATTTCTATCAAGCAGTATAGGCCGAATCCAACAAGACCCTTAGGACCTTAATACTGTGTCCAGTAAATGATAGTAGACTAGAACAGTGAGAACAGGATAGTGGGTAGGTTTGGTATTGTACAAACATTTATTACAAACAATTCCTGCGAGTGCCTGATAACATACCTTTATATTTGTTTCATATTAATTTCATATTAATTTACTGTTTACAGGCCTCAGGTTTCCCTCCCTTATTTGTAATAAATGTTTGTACAATACCAAACCTACCCACTATCCTGTTCTCACTGTTCTAGTCTACTATCATTTACTGGACACAGTATTAAGGTCCTAAGGGTCTTGTTGGATTCGGCCTATACTGCTTGATAGAAATACAACAGAAGTGATTGCGTCATTAATAGGCTGAACTGCCCATGGAGGACTTCTGGTGTCGTGTATTGTGGTTCGCACTATTGACCTGCCATTGAAACATCATTTTTTGATGATGCGTAGATGGCAGAGCGGATAGTGTGATTCGCTTGCAAGGCTAGGCGGGGTTGTCGCACGGAAGGTCCAGTGTTCAAATCCTGGGTAAGCCACTCATGTCTGTTGTTTTTCTGTTGTCTGGTGTTCTACTTCTTTATTTCCTGCGAGTGCCTGATAACATACTGATGCGTGATGCCATATGATGATGGATGGTATCCGCATGTCTGGTTTTGTGTAGTGTGCAGATGTGTTCAGTCAAACAATGTTCATACAAAAATAACAGGGCAATCCACATAGGACGTCAGTAAACTCACGACGTATAAAGTCAATGATTCTTGTAACAGCCGTTGACGTTTTTCTTCATTATTTATTGTGGACGCCACAGTGACAAAATGGTTACGCGAATATGTAGGCACATCAAACAGTCATTATCACAGCAACATTCAATACAGCAATAGACGGTAGACAGCATTACAATGATGAGTCAGATGCATGTTATATTTCATAGTGCTGTAAATGTAGTCAGGTGAAACACTCCATCCTTTTCTATAACAGCCAGGAGATAACCAGAGGTATGAGATCAGTTCACTCTCCTTAGTCTGACTTCAGCAAGACAGACACGTCTGCCGAAGTATAAATAATGTCCTCAAAAATATCCTCTAGATAATAAAGGTTTTCCAAACCTAGTTCATTTAACAAAGTAGCAAGTAATGGTCCTTGGGACATGCATCAACCGATGCAGTACAATACAGCGACATGTGAGCTGGGAAAACATCTCGTGACGACGACTTTCGAAGACAGGCTATGAATCGAAATCGCTCACGACCCAAAATCGATAGAGTTAATGAAAAGTCAATTTACCTTGCCTTCAGGAAATACACAGAAATATCACGCCTCCCGACATGTGGGAAACACTAGAGGTATTATCTCGAATAAACGAAATATCCATTAAGAGGACTACACATCCCTGACAGAACAAAAAATAGCGGAGATCCCCTCTTCAACGAGGCATCTCTTTCGCCATTCAAATCGCTCACTCCACTAGTGGTGGGCGGAAACCGATCGACCAAAAAACAAGACCAGTCATGCGCAGTCCAGCGCAAAAAGACCACAGCTCAAAACTTAACTGCATTCAATACCAACGCGGGAAGACAAATGCTTACCGAGAAAAGTGACTATAAATTTCAAGCAGTTGTTGCCCTTGCGTTATAAAATAGATATTGTAATAAAACGATGTTGCGAGAATTTATCACGCAACATATCACCACCTCCTCCCGATAAAAAAAAAAATGTGGAACATATTTTTTTTTTTTTTAAATATCAAAGAGCATGCGATAAGCGGCTCAAAACGCACGAATTATGCGCTGATAATTAATTAAATTGCCTAACATGAGGCTAAATATAGAGTGTCTGGTGAGGATATACCTCAACAGAAAAATAAATATGTCTCAAAAAATATTCAGATCGGGGAGGTGTCACCAACACACATCACGTTAGCATGTAAACACAATATACGTATGCAAGTTACCATAATCATCATTAAACAGCATACTCTAATATTGTCTTTAAAAATGGATGTACAAATCTGATAGGAAAATTTAATTAGTACATTATTTGGCATGTAATGACATAAGTACATAGTAAAGTTAAACTACATGACGATCCAGGACATATGCTCTGGCATTCCGAGGGTAAGTACACAAACTAGAACTCGTCATGCTTGATACTAGTAAGGTAAGTCCTCAGCTCATCAATGACATTCTGAGAAAGTACAAGCATTATAATGCTAATTAATAACTAATATGCTTCATAAGGTACAATACATTATTAATAATTGTGGCTGTTTAGTAAACTAACGGCCCTTATATTAACTACTCAGTCCTCCTCTATCATCTTAAAAAACGAACAGAAGAAGATGACAACAAAGCACGATAGTGTGTACATATAAAGTAAGTACAGATGTGCTAATCTATTGTAGAAATATAGGTGTGTTATGACTCTGTAATATATGGAAATATAGGTGCGCCCAGGAGGAATCTTTGTAGTTTTAGAATTGACCAAACCATCGCTAACAACTCACGGTCTAAAACCGAGTAGTTCCTCTCTGCCGCATTTAGTTTTCTAGAAATTTACATAACAGGATGCAGAGTATTTGCATATTCTTGCATCAGTGCTGCTCCAATCCCAGTGGATGAAGCATCACTCCGAAGAACAAAAGTCCTATCAAGAGTAGGTAATCTTAAGATGGGAGGAGAAGAAAATATATTCTTGATTTGGTCTAGTGAAGATTGGCATTCTTCAGACCAACGGACCAGATTAGGCGAACCTTTCTTCAACAATGTTGAGAGAGGTGCCATGATCGAAGATAAATTTGGAATAAATCTCCCATAAAATTGAATTAAACCTAAGAGGCTCCTAACTTGTTTCTTCGTTTTAGGAACAGAGATGTTCAGTATTTTGGAAGTATTGTGGTCTTCTGTCTTCAAGAGACCATGACCAACACGATGACCCAGGAAGGAGATTTCACCAAAACCAACAAAAGCTTTAGAAGGTTTTGCTGTCAAATTATTCTCACGTAGAGTGGACAGTAAGTCATATAACCCTAAATAGTGATCTTCCCAGGTATCACTGAAGAGACAGATGTCATCTAAGTATGCGATGACATCCGAACGATGTGACAGAATTCGACGCATCATGCGAACGAAAGTGGCAGGGGCGTTCATGAGACCAAAAGGCATAACATTCCTGTGGTGAAGTGGGATGTTATAAATACTTAAAGGGAACTTAGTGTACTGACTGAGATCAGCTGTGAAGGTATCTATATCTATTAAGAGTAGTGTATTATAGATAACCTTACTTGCTACCACATATCTATATATCTCAGTCAGAATTATTCTGGAATAGTGTGATGCTACGTTATGTGTCTAGGGTATGAGTATGGTGAAGTGTAAGTCACAACAACAGACAGATAAACAATTTAATTTAATCCACTACTCTTGACAACACTGTGACACTCACATACATATAACACTCTACAAAGATATCTTAAAAGAGTCACTGATAAACTTTCAAATAACAATATGTATTCATTACTGGCTTGAATGAATATGTGTCCTGATTCAACTACAAGGGAACCAGGAATCACAATCAATTTAAATTACAAGTTATGTACAGAATGTATTTAATATGAATATTGTAGTGGCATATATTATTACAAATGTTCTATGTGTGTCAGTTGTGTAGTAGTAAAATGAGGTAATACTGGTTTTGTTTTGTTCAAGCTCTGTTGGTATTTGTCATCATGACTTCAATAGTTTGTCTTTAGGGACCAGTATTGGAGATGTTCACAGTTCCTGATTTTAAGACAAGTAAATTCCCCTCTTAATGTTAATTTTATAAAGTCAGTTCAATATGAGGGGACATAATGTTGAGCTCAGCTGGCCAATTCGCTTATCTGGCGTGATGGCGGCAGGAAAGGACTCCTCTGCTCGAATTCTCCTCTGGGTTCAGGAGACACCTCACTGATAGCTAAAAAGACCAAGGAGTATGCTGTCCGACTCAGGATTTAGCAAAGCTCTGACTAGGTGCTGCTCAGTACCATCAAGACCACTGTCCCACAATTCATACGAATAACACAGATACGTTGATTAGCAATGAATTCTGGCACAAACTGGCACAAATTTCCATCTGCCTATGTTCCAGGCTTTTATTGAGCAAAATATATGCTGGCTTCAACGCACTGATGCTTTATCAAGCTATTTTAAACAAGTGGTTTCGAACTAACGCTCCCAAGTGTGTATATCAGCGAGTCTGACCAATGAGCCCCGTTTCGACAAGTGTTTGAAAAAATGTTACCTTTCCCCGTTTCCCCTAACAACCAAGATAGTATTTATAGCCCGACCAATCGTGGTTAGGCTTTCATTTGTTGCGCTCCAATCAATTTGGAGTTTACATGGTAGGCTATTTCTGTAACGTAAATTTTTTTCAAACACGTTAAAAAAAAATCTTATGAGCAGAAATGATTTTATGCTGTCAGGCACCCCCAATATTTTATTTTGGGTATAATTTATTAATTCCTGGACTATTTGCGTAACGTTTTACATATTATTTGTCAGCAAGCCCTAAGGAACCCAAAAATACAAATTTAAAGGAGCTACGTGGCTGCGTTCAAAATATGCAATTTCTTTTACCTCCTGTTTCGAAGATGTTCTGTCTGGGTACTGTTATGTTCTCAACCGTAAACCCATCTAATGTTATCTTTTCTAATAAGAGTTTTTTTTTATGATTTATAAACCTAACTCTGGGAAAGGGTAGTGTATTTTATCACTGTCCGTCTGAAAAAGTTAGTGCTTGTAGACTTACACGCGTGATAGTAGTAATTGTGTATCGCGCGACGCGTGTTTAATGTTCGGCTTTCTGCCTCTCCCTTCTCGCTATCCTTTTGTCCATCTGTTCGTTCGTTTTGGTAACGTAATGTAGAAAAAGACATGAATGGAATTTAAAATTTAGGTCATTACGCAGTCTGCCTCTTAATGTTTTTCCAAGAAATACAGCACACGTTTCATTGAAGAAAGCGGGTATAATACAGTAAGCTTTTACTATCAACGTGAAAGCGTTACAATTTGCAGACGAAGCAGAAAACAAGGGGGATTTCGAGTACATTCCTTGTGACAGCACTGTCATTTTACCATTGCTCTTCTCTTTATTAATTTTATTTGTTAGGCTTCATATTTACCTAATAATTTATATATGTGGATTAGAATATTTCATGACACCTCCCCTCTTAAAACAGACATTATATGTCAGTCCTTTATTCTATATACACATATAGAAATTTATTATTATTTCTGGGGTTTACGGTGATTCTCATCACACGGATGGCGGCTTAAAAAATCCGCTCCCAGATTGGTTTTTCCAGATATATATTCAATGCTAAAATTGTATGGAGCCAGAAGCAAAGACCATCGGAGTAACCTAGAGTTCTCATGCTTAGCCTGTGCTAAAAACGATAAAGGTTTGTGGTCAGTTTGCAACTTAAATGCCTTCCCATATAGATAAATATTGAATTTCTTTATTGCCCATATTACTGCAAGACATTCTTTTTCGCTAGTTGAGTAGTTGATTTCAGCTTTATTCAACTTTCTGCTAGCATATGCCACTGGGCTTAATTCCCCATCCAATGCATCTGATTTCTGTAGTAAAGTTGCACCTAACCCAATATTACTTGCATCCGTCCTTACTATGAATTCTTGACTTAAGTCAGGTAATTTCAAAATGGGTTTACTTGTGAGCTTTTCCTTCAATTCTTGGTAAGTCATTTCACATTGTGGTGTCCATGTAATGCGATCTGGAAGTCCTTTACGTGTCAATTCCGTTAAAGGTGCACATATGGAATTAAAGTTTTTGATATACTTCTGGTAGAAACCACATAATGAGACAAAGGATCTCACGTCCTTCTTGGTTTGTGGTCTCGGGGCTTTCTGTAGTTTCTCTAAGTTCTTTGGGTCAGGGGTCATGTTTCCCTGATAAACTGTGTGTCCCAAAAATTCCAATTCTTTACATCCAACGCAACATTTGGTTGGTCGGGCTGTTAAATTTGCCTCCCTAAGTCGATCAAACAGCATGTTCAGAGAGTCAATGTGTTCCTCAAATGTTTCTGTTGCTATAAGGATATCATCCATAAAATTTGTTATACAGGGATTATTCAGAGGATCCAATAATTTTCTCATCATTCTAGAGAAGACACTAGGCGCATTCTTCAATCCAAATGGCAATCTACTAAACTCATAGTGTCCTTCTGAGGTACTAAAAGCTAGGTATGGTCTAACCTCAGGCTTTACTGGAATCTGATAGTATCCTTTACTCAGATCCACTTTTGAGAAATATTTAGCTTTATTTAGCCTGGCAAACAGCTGATTTGTATCCGGCAATGGATCCACCTGTCCTTCTGTAATAGCATTCAGTCTCCTGTAATCTATACAGAGTCTATGTTCTCCAGAGGGCTTCCTTAAGAGTACAACACCGGAACTATACGAAGACTCACTGTGCGAAATAATTCCTTCCTTCAATAGATAGTCTATCTCTTCCTTCAAAGCTTTTTCCTTAGCAAACGGAATCGAATATGGTTTCATACAGACAGGTGTGGAGTCTATGAGTTTCATATCATATTCCAATGGGTTTGTATGCCCTGGTCGGTCTGTTAACACCTCTGCATGATTATTTAGAACCTGTTGCACTCTCTCTTTCTGAGTTTTCGTTAAATGTGTACTGATTTTCACCTGTGCTGCTGTCTCACAGGGGTGTAATGGATATTCAAATGATGAAAGTGGTTCCTTTTTCATCTCCATGGCGATGGACAAGGTCAACAAGTGTGTCTCTTCCTGATGTTCTCTTTCCAAATATTTCTTCAGGAGATTCACATGATAGATTTTTTCTTTCCCCTTCTTATCTATCTTATAATTTGTTCTAGACACCTTCTCTAGAACTGTATATGGACCCTGCCATCCAATTTGTAACTTATTCTGACTCCCAGGCAAAAGAAGCAGTACTTTCTCTCCCACAGCCAAATTTCTGTCTTTCGCCTTCCTGTTATAATAGGCAGCATGTTTCTTCCTGGCTTGTTTCAAATTTTCATTGGCAAGTTTCCAGCCAGTTTTTAACCGAGTGGTCAGCTCATTCACATATTGGTATGAAGATGTAATGTTTTCCTCTGCCTTTTCATCAGTCCACGTTCTTAACAAAGCTACATATGGACCTTTAATTGTGTGGACCTATTTGTCCATGCACCGGTATGGTCTCTTCCACTCGAAGCTTTATAGTGATGATTTTTTCCTCCCAGAATTATCATTCACAAAACGACCGCTACCAATTTTTCTTTTGGGGCTTTCTCCCCTCTTAAAATTCTTGATGAGAGATTTCCTCCCTACATCTTCTTCCTCCAGTTTGTTTAAGTCCGATTGAGGGATTTTCGGCTTATCCTGGGGTAAGACATCTGTTTGCACTCTCCGCATAGTGGCCATTGTAAAACAGTTAAGTGAAGCTTGTCCGTGAAAAGGGGCTTCCCATTCCATTTGGTCCACTTTATCAAATTTATTTTTCCTTTTATTGTCAGGCCTGATTTTGCCCCATGGCGTGTCCAGGTCCTGATCCATGTTCCCACTTGTGGGTGTTCCCTCATGTGCTATGCTACACCTTTCTACAAAATTTTCAATGTCCCATCTTGCTTTGGGCCAATAATAATTGTGAGCCACCTTTTGAATGATGGTACCTATTTTCTCATGGTCCCCATCTGGTTTCACATGTAGGCTCCTTATTAATTCTGTCCTGTATCTTTTTGGAAGAACCAGCTGTCCGTGACCATTGGATCTAGCTCCAGTCTTCCTATACATCAACTTGTTTTTCATGTAAAAATCTCCCTTGCCTGGAGTTGTATGACAAGTTGACAATTTTCTGAAACAAGGCTTGAGTGTTTTATCCCCAGCCTGTGCCTTCCTCATCTCTTCTGGAGTGGTATCCAACATAATATCCTCCTCCTGTCTTGAGGTCGACCTGACCTGAAGGGTTGCCATATACACAGGTTTCCTTCTGCAACGGTCAGTGTCATGATTGTCCATCTGACAATTCTTACACCACCTTTTTCCTTGTTTGAAAGATTTTCTTTCATCATATTTCCTTTCATCGAATTGTGGGAATTTATTTTTATTGTCATACCGTGGCCTATCAAATTGGTGCTTACCTTTATTTTGATCCCTAGGATCAAATTTATTAAAGTTCTGTGGTGCCCTGAAGTTATCCACCTGTTTCTTTTTATTACCTGTTACCTCTGCTTGAGCTGCTTGATACCTTTCAGCAACATTTAGCAACTCACCCAGCCTCTCTGCACCTTGTTCCATGAGAAACTTTCTCAGGTCTGGAGCCATGGACTCTCTTAGTTGCTCTATAAGGACCATTTCCTTAAGATCTTGGGTTTTCCCCAGAGAAGTCCATTTCTCCAAGTATGTCTCGATTCGTGCAGAGAACTGGTGATAGGTTTCACCTGACAGTAGTTTAGCATTCCTAAATTTTTTCCTGTAAAACTCTGCATTCTTTTCATACCTTAACAAAAGAGCCTGCTTTAGCATGTCATAATTTTCCTGATCACCTCTGCTCATTTTTGCAAAAACTTCATAAGCTGCCCCACGAAGTCCCTGAGATAACTTTAAGCTCCACCTTTCTCTCTCTAACCCATACGTGGTGGCTAATAGTTCATACCTATTTATATAGCTCTCAATATCATCGTCTTTCTCAACAAAATGATCTAAATGAAAGTTCATAGCTGAGGTTGAGGCTCCCTGAGTAACCGTAGCATCAGAGGCAAAGGGACTGGCACCATTTTCAGGAGCATGGCCTTGAAACTCAAACTCCCTTAGTCGTAACTCATGTTCCCTTTGTAATCTCTTCTCCTCCTTTTCTGCTTCCCTCTCTGCAGCTAATCTCTTCTCTTCTCTTTCTGCAGCTAATTTCTTCTCTTCTCTTTCTGCAGCTAATTTCTTCTCTTCTCTTTCTGCAGCTAATTTCTTCTCTTCTCTTTCTGCAGCTAATTTCTTCTCTTCCCTTTCTGCAGCTTGTCTTCTTTCCTCGGCTTCCAATGCTTTAGCCTCTTTGTCAGCCTCAATCTGCAACCTCTTAGTCTCAGCCTCAGCTTCAAATTGTAACTTCTTAATTTCCCTTTCAGCCTCTAACCTTCTTTCGGCTTCTTTTTCTAATCTTCTTTCTTCGCGTTCAATAAATTTGTCACATTCCGTTGTGACATAGGCAACCATAACTTGCCCATCTAATCCTAACTCTTTTGCAGTCTGAACCGCAGCAGATCGAAATTTGGCCAGGTCCGCCATTGTCTATCAGGTAAATTTTTATAATGTCTACCCAACAATTCAATTTCTAACTATATATCTAATGGACAACACAGGCACCGTGAGCTCAACCTTATTTAATTCCACCCAAGGATACCTTTTAATTCTTATATTCCCTGAAGTGAATTACCCCCAATATTTTTAATAGTTAAAGATTCAAAATCCCAAGAGCGAGACCCCAATATATGTGGTGAAGTGGGATGTTATAAATACTTATAGGGAACTTAGTGTACTGACTGAGATCAGCTGTGAAGGTATCTATATCTATTAAGAGTAGTGTATTATAGATAACCTTACTTGCTACCACATATCTATATATCTCAGTCAGAATTATTCTGGAATAGTGTGATGCTACGTTATGTGTCTAGGGTATGAGTATGGTGAAGTGTAAGTCACAACAACAGACAGATAAACAATTTAATTTAATCCACTACTCTTGACAACACTGTGACACTCACATACATATAACACTCTACAAAGATATCTTAAAAGAGTCACTGATAAACTTTCAAATAACAATATGTATTCATTACTGGCATGAATGAATATGTGTCCTGATTCAACTACAAGGGAACCAGGAATCACAATCAATTTAAATTACAAGTTATGTACAGAATGTATTTAATATGAATATTGTAGTGACATATATTATTACAAATGTTCTATGTGTGTCAGTTGTGTAGTAGTAAAATGAGGTAATACTGGTTTTGTTTTGTTCAAGCTCTGTTGGTATTTGTCATCATGACTTCAATAGTTTGTCTTTAGGGACCAGTATTGGAGATGTTCACAGTTCCTGATTTTAAGACAAGTAAATTCCCCTCTTAATGTTAATTTTAAAAAGTCAGTTCAAGATGAGGGGACATAATGTTGAGCTCAGCTGGCCAATTCGCTTATCTGGCGTGATGGCGGCAGGAAAGGACTCCTCTGCTCGAATTCTCCTCTGGGTTCAGGAGACACCTCACTGATAGCTAAAAAGACCAAGGAGTATGCTGTCCGACTCAGGATTCAGCAAAGCTCTGACTAGGTGCTGCTCAGTACCATCAAGACCACTGTCCCACAATTCATACGAATAACACAGATACGTTGATTAGCAATGAATTCTGGCACAAACTGGCACAAATTTCCATCTGCCTATGTTCCAGGCTTTTATTGAGCAAAATATATGCTGGCTTCAACGCACTGATGCTTTATCAAGCTATTTTAAACAAGTGGTTTCGAACTAACGCTCCCAAGTGTGTATATCAGCGAGTCTGACCAATGAGCCCCGTTTCGACAAGTGTTTGAAAAAATGTTACCTTTCCCCGTTTCCCCTAACAACCAAGATAGTATTTATAGCCCGACCAATCGTGGTTAGGCTTTCATTTGTTGCGCTCCAATCAATTTGGAGTTTACATGGTAGGCTATTTCTGTAACGTAAATTTTTTTTCAAACACGTTAAAAAAAAATCTTATGAGCAGAAATGATTTTATGCTGTCAGGCACCCCCAATATTTTATTTTGGGTATAATTTATTAATTTCTGGACTATTTGCGTAACGTTTTACATATTATTTGTCAGCAAGCCCTAAGGAACCCAAAAATACAAATTTAAAGGAGCTACGTGGCTGCGTTCAAAATATGCAATTTCTTTTACCTCCTGTTTCGAAGATGTTCTGTCTGGGTACTGTTATGTTCTCAACCGTAAACCCATCTAATGTTATCTTTTCTAATAAGAGTTTTTTATGATTTATAAACCTAACTCTGGGAAAGGGTAGTGTATTTTATCACTGTCCGTCTGAAAAAGTTAGTGCTTGTAGACTTACACGCGTGATAGTAGTAATTGTGTATCGCGCGACGCGTGTTTAATGTTCGGCTTTCTGCCTCTCCCTTCTCGCTATCCTTTTGTCCATCTGTTCGTTCGTTTTGGTAACGTAATGTAGAAAAAGACATGAATGAAATTTAAAATTTAGGTCATTACGCAGTCTGCCTCTTAATGTTTTTCCAAGAAATACAGCACACGTTTCATTGAAGAAAGCGGGTATAATACAGTAAGCTTTTACTATCAACGTGAAAGCGTTACAATTTGCAGACGAAGCAGAAAACAAGGGGGATTTCGAGTACATTCCTTGTGACAGCACTGTCATTTTACCATTGCTCTTCTCTTTATTAATTTTATTTGTTAGGCTTCATATTTACCTAATAATTTATATATGTGGATTAGAATATTTCATGACAATTCCATTGAAATAGACCCCTAGGTGTAGAAAAAGCAGTAAGAGGTTTGGCATGCTCTGCTAAAGGCACTTGCCAATAACCTTTAGACAAGTCAAGTTTAGTGAAGAATCTAGAATTAGAAAGTCTAATCAGTAGATCTTCTAACAAAGGCATCGATTCAGCATCGAACTTTGTGACCTGATTCAATTTGCGATAATCAACGCAAATTCGTATGTTCTTATCCTTCTTCCGGACAATAACCATGGAAGAAGAATATGGTGAAGTCGATGGTTCAATTATATTTAATTGAATCATTTCATCCAATTCCTTTTCCACCTGCGACTGAAAGTGTATAGGAATAGGATACGGCCTAACCCTAATTGGATTATTGTCGGTAAGAATTATGTCATGTTCTATGACATCTGTGTGTCCAGGAATGTCAGTGAGAACATCCTGAAATGTTTGTAACATCGACGAGACTTGTCGATGTTCGTCACCAGAAAGATTAGGAGAAACAGAAACGTTTTTCCAAGATTCCGTGGAATGTAATGGAACCACTGGAAGGGGAAGGTTGACATCAGAGAAGGTAGCTTCCTCATCCTGTATGACAGACAGGGATGAATAATGACCGTGAGGTGCAGGAGCATCATCCGTTGCCTGGAAAATAGGCAGCAAATAGTCCGGACGTTCGTGAAATTCCGAAAGCATGTTTATGTGGAAAGTTTTATGCTTTCCCTCAATATCGACCACATAGTCAACATCGGAAATCCGAGAGACTATTGCATACGGACCTTTCCATGCAATAAGAAGTCTATTTTCCCTACTGGGGAGTAGGACGAATGCTTTGTCACCTGGACAAAGTTGTCGTAGACATCTATTCGTGTTAGCAAACTGTCTTGCCTTCTCTTTAGCAATTTCTGATGAAGCAGTTGCTAGCTTACATGCCTCAATGATCTTTTGTCTAAGAGCAATGACATACTCATATGAGGATTGAGTTTCATCGCTAATATCATCGGCAGTGATGAGATCGTGTAATAAAGACATAGGGCCGCGTGGACGCGCGCCAAAGACAAGTTCGAAGGGAGAAAATCCTGTGTGTTCATTAGGGACTTCTCTATAGGCAAAGAGAGCCGCGGGTAAAACCCTGTCCCAATCTTGAGGATGATCTTCAGTTATCTTACCAAGCAAAGTCTTGAGCGTTCTATTCAGACGCTCAACTAACCCATTAGACATAGGATGGTAGATACTACTGAGAGATCGTTCAATATGTAAGGTAGACATTACCTGTGACATAGTGTCAGATATGAGTTGAGTGCCATGGTCTGACAATATTTCTCTGGGGAACCCCAAGCGAGAAAATATCAACCAAAGAGCATCTGCGATATCTGTAGTAGATATGCTCTTAAGAGGAATAGCCTCTGGCCAACGTGTGCACATATCGACACATGTAAGGATAAACTGATGTCCTCTGGCCGACTTGACCTTAAAAGGGCCAATAATATCTATGGCCATTTTCTGGAACGGCCGAATAGGAATGTCAGCAGCCTGGATAGGCGCAGCATGTCGTGGTCCTCTAGATTTGACCTCCTGACATACCTTGCATGATCGGCAGTAAATACGAATGTCCTTATTGACAAAAGGCCAAAAGAAAGCCGCAAGGACTCTCGACTTCGTACGGGAAAAACCCATATGTCCAGCACATTGCGAGTCATAAGCATGTTGTAATATTTGCACTCTCATGCTCTTGGGAACAAGAATTTGCGAATGTGCCGACGTAGTCGAATCTTGTACCAAACGTACAAGTACGCCGTTTCTCATTGCAATCCAAGATTTTCTATTTGTATCCTGATTCGGATCACCTTTCTTCGCAAGAACGAAGAATTTTTTTAAAGAAGGATCTTCTTCTTGCAATTTTATGAAAGAGTCACGAGTGATTACTAAGTGACTATCTTGGCTATCAACTTCATTATCACTATTCAGTGAAGTTTCGGGTGTTTGTAGAGCTTGTGCTCTTGTAACTACTGCATTTGTAGCTTGCATGTTATTATCTTCCCAAGCAGCAATCTGCTGTGGGGTACACTCCCTAACTCCGTGAATACGACCAATAATAAGGTCCGCAATAGGATTAGGTAAGAGACAAGCATGCACATCTCCAGTAAAGAAAGGAGTGGCAATGCGAATTACAGCAGTAGGATATTTTTCTAGAGTGCCGCCAAATGTGACACATTTAATAACCCTTCCTGTAGCACAAGATGGATCTACAAGCGATTGTCTAACACCAATAGTGGTGCATCCGGAATCGAAAAGTAGTGAGACCGGAGTATCATTAACAAGACCCTTATGTAGAATTAAAGAACCCCTCCCGTCATGCGCAACAGCAGCAGGAAGAGCGGGAAGTGGGTGACCACACAACTCAAAGTAGTTATGGTACCCGGTTCGAATAAAGTACTGCATTGGGGGCATTTGTTTGCTCTCTCAAAGTCAAAAGCAGAACCAGTGACAGCGTCAAAGTTTTTACTATCAACAACATGATTACAGGCTCCCTCAGTTTCCTGTTGTACAGCATTAGCCTGCTGATATCTCTTTTTTTTGTGTTGAGATCTACGCCGACTATTATTACCTCTGAAGTTATCAGAGTTATTATTATCTCTGCAGTTATTATTGTCTCTATTGTAATTGTTATCCTGGTTCGAATTCCAGTTTCCACGATTACTATCATGTTCACATTGATGCGAACATCTATTTGTTTGGTTCTGAGGTCTTCGGCAGGAATAACCTCTATTACCATATCCTCTTTTGAAATGCTTATAATTATTAGGGTGATAGTAACGAGTACTATCAGGTTGTCTCCAATTCTTCGAAGAAGAATCACCATGAAATTGATTTCCATGATTTTGACAGAAATTTACCGCTACTCTTTCTATCAAAATTTTGTTGGAATCTACGAGCAAAGTTTTGGCCATACGGAGCTGCCGAAGCAACTGGTAAACCTTCTTTCACCTTAGAGTTACCCATGGTTATGTGTGGGTGCGCAGTTACGTATTGGCAACAGAAATCTTCCATTTCTTTTATTGTTTTAGGTTTACGTTCATGAAGGAAAGCAAGGAAAGACTCATTGACAGACGACATGACTTTGTCTCTAAGTATTAAGTCCATAAGTCCTTCATAAGTTTTTTCCGTCTTAGATAGTTCAACCCATCGTGAGAAAGTAATGCGTATTCTTGCAATAAACTCGGAGAATTCAACTCCATTTTCAGGTAACATGTTTTTAAATTGTAGACGATAGCCGTCTTCGTTAAGCTGATATTTCTTTAACAAAGCGGCCCTGACAACCTCATAATTGTTCTTGTCAGGTTCATCCACCATATTTAATATACTTAGAGCTTTACCTGTCAGTATCCCTGATAACTGATAAACATATTTTGCTTTGTCTATGTTATGAGCTGTACATGCTTGTTCAAATCTGTCCAGATAGAACATTATGTCATCACTGGAAGGACTAAATGTTGGTAACTTAATCTTAAAAGTATCATTATTAGCCTTACCAGAAGATGAACCCTTGTTTGAATCATTACCATTACTCATGCTCGTCAATTTCAATTTTTCCAACTCTAAAGCTAAGACCTTTTCTTCATGTTCCATTTTTGCTTTCTCTTTCCTCTCATCAGACTCTCTCTGTAATCTTCTTTCCTCAGCCTGAGCCTCTTTTTGAAGTCTTTCATTTTCAGCTTCTTTTTAAAGTCTTTTATTTTCAGCCTCTTTTTCAAGTCTTTTATTTTCAGCCTCTTTTTCAAGTCTTTCAGCTTCTAGCTGTAGCTGGAGTTTTCTCTCCTCAGCTTCTGATTCCCTTTTTTGTTTTTCCATTTCCATTTGGAATCTTTTTTCATCCACCTGCATCTGCAGTTTCTTTTGTTCAGCTTCCATATGCAGTTTCTTTTGTTCAGCTTCCATTGCTTTATCATATCGAGCAGTTGCAAATTCTTCTAACTTATCACCAGTCTTCCCAAGCAATTTACCCTGCTCAATAAAGTGCTCAAATGTAGACATGTTGTCTAACATATGAGTCCAAAACCTGAAATAATTAACTAATTTATTTCAAACCTAAGTGTAACAAGTCTTAATTAAGCACTTGTATATTCACATCACATTATATTATCCCAGTCTCTGTGGGAAACAAGTCTCCAATCAAAGAACTTGTATATGAAATATCAACAATCAATTCTTGATCATAAGTGCACTTCTCATTCAATAGTGCACGACACTATTCATCATTCATTTATCATCAGTGTAGTAGTAACAGTGCATTAGCATAGCCCATTAACTAATTACTATAACTGTAAACAATGACTATGTAAACACATGCAGAATGTAAACATTGAAAATGTAAACAATGCAAACAATGTAAACAATAACAATGTAAACAATAACAAAGATCAGCAACAATACAAAAACGTTCGCAGAAATCAACTAAAAATAAAGCAGAAATTAATGAAATATCACAAAAAAATGTGACGATATCTGCGCTATAATTAAACAAAATACATGACACCACAGTGTATAAACAAAAATGTTGTATGAAACTAAATTATAGACAAGAGTAGGCTAACAAATACAAACAAATCAAAACAAAACTAAAGAATGCGAAATAATAACGAAAACAATATTAAAACATGTCATCACAGCTAACATAAATAGCAACAGAAGTCGCTTAGCAAATTCCAGTATCGGAAATTTGCAAACCCTACAGAAAACGCTCACAATAGACGACCTCTATGACGTGGCATAATCTAACGGAGACACCACCCAACCGAGAACCCGCTGAAATATAAACATATAAATATACAAATAACATATAGACATATAACATATAGAATGAGATGATACACAGAAGACTCAGCAGAAGTATAAGGGCACAGTTTACATACAAACAGGCCACTTAACTTATAGGCTTCCAATCGTAGAACAGCAGAAAAAACGGATGTCAATCAACGTCCTAAAGAGCGAAGCTCCAACGATGATGGCACATCTGAACTGCTTCCACTGCTAACACGATGGTACAAGAGCTTCTGAAATACTGTGTGTTGAGTTGTTTCGGCACTTGACCTTCTAATCCAAAAGTAAGTTGATGGAAATCGGTACTTGGCCTTCTTCAGAAAACAACCCGTTTCAACCGGCACTTGACCTTCACAAAAAAACGACAGCACTGGAACCTTGACAGCAGCAACTTGCTTGACTTGCGTAAAAGATAACAGCAGTCCGAGTTATCCGGCAACATGTAACAACGCCGGGTACTGTCAAATTCTTGTTTCCGTCAAAAAATTGAAATTTTGACTTTTACCGGGCAACGCCGAGTACTTTGAAAATTTTGAAGATGTTGACTGTATTGAAGAATGTTAATTTCTTGAAGGATGCTGATGAATTCTTGTTGAAAATGAAGTGGGTAAGGGACCCCGTGTTTGCTGGTACCAGAATCAAACCAGCTTATGGCCACCAAATGATGCGTGATGCCATATGATGATGGATGGTATCCGCATGTCTGGTTTTGTGTAGTGTGCAGATGTGTTCAGTCAAAAACAATGTTCATACAAAAATAACAGGGCAATCCACATAGGACGTCAGTAAACTCACGACGTATAAAGTCAATGATTCTTGAAACAGCCGTTGACGTTTTTCTTCATTATTTATTGTGGACGCCACAGTGACAAAATGGTTACGCGAATATGTAGGCACATCAAACAGTCATTATCACAGCAACATTCAATACAGCAATAGACGAAATGTAGTCAGGTGAAAAACTCCATCCTTTTCTATAACAGCCAGGAGATAACCAGATGTATGAGATCAGTTCACTCTCCTTAGGCTGACTTCAGCAAGACAGACACGTCTGCCGAAGTATAAATAATGTCCTCAAAAATATCCTCTAGATAATAAAGGTTTTCCAAACCTAGTTCATTTAACAAAGTAGCAAGTAATGGTCCTTGGGACATGCATCAACCGATGCTCCATTCTCATTACAGCACACTATGTGAGCTACCAAACTTCCTCCCTTGACGCCACTCCCACTCCACCCTCCCGAAGACAGGCTATGACTCTAAATCGCTCACCACCCTACCCATAATTGAACCCCCAATTTACCTTGCCTTCAGGAAATACCCCCCCCCCAACCATATCCCTCCGCCCTCCCAATATTTCCCCCCCACTCTTACAACACACTCCACACCTCCCCAACCACCTCTTCCACCCACCCAACCCTCCCTCCCCCCCCAACTCTTCTCACCCCACAACCCCAACCCTTTCCACACAAACTCCCAACCCCCACTCACCCACCACCCCACTATTATTTTCTTCCCCCCTATCTCCCCCCCCCCCCCCCTACAATCTCCTACCCCCCCTCCCCCCCCCATCCCCCCCCCCTCACCCCCCCAACCCCATCCCCTTCACCCACCCCCCCTCTCTCTTCCCCTCCCCCCATCAACCCTCTCCCCTATCCCACACCCAAAACCCTCCTA